>JANIJG010000699.1:8890-19393 GCA_024611175.1 Megaceryle torquata | reverse complement strand
CACCCCCCAAAAAACCCCAAAAAACAAAAAACCCCCACAAAAAAACCACAAACAAACAAACAGACCAAAACAAAAAGGAAAAAAAAAAAACCCACAAAGCGAAAAACAACAACCAAACAACAGAAATAACAATAATAATTTAAAAATTAGACCGAAAAGGCTAGTAACTAAAGAGTTTGATGGCGAAGAACAGAATGAAAATAAAATATTGAAAAGATACCACTGGAACAGCATGTTGACCACGTGAACTTTATTCCTCATTTTTTTTCTCAGACTTTATTTGCACATAAACAAAAGCAGCTCGTTGAGAACTCAACGTGCAGTGACTATTCCGGGCTCTATATCCACAGATAAAGCTGACCAGACAAAAACTGCAACGGCCTGACAAAACACTACCATCTTCTAGGAAAACAAATGGCACAGCCTGAAACCAAAGAGCTTCGGGCAAATCCTTCCCAACCCCCTTCACGCAGACCGCCCCCCCGGCTCCTTGCACACCCAGACACAGCCTCGGGCTGGCAATTCAGCCATTGAAAAGGTGCAATCCGTGGAATAACAATGCGGATATTTTCCTTTGGCGCTGATAAGGAGATAGGAGGCTTTCTGGGTATTTTTATTTCCTGTCGGGAAAAACAAAGATATTCCTACCTCAGCAGCTAATTAACGAACTAGCTTATTTTAAAGAGAATGTTTTCCTCTGCTGCATGTGCATTTATAAATCTACACGGACTAAACCTAAAAATGTTCTGTTAAAAACGCACAAACCCAACGCGCGTCGCCGTAAAACGGACCAGAATAACGACATTAGTGGTAATCCAGCGTCTAATTACCATACATCCAGCTATCTGTTCCTCCTTCAGATACTTAAGAAAAAGGAGGTCAGTGGTCTGACGTGAGGGTTAACAAATGCAGCATGCATCTGCCGTCAAGGGAAACACGCGACTACCTGCCATGCATTATTTACCACGTATTAACTATGATAACTATGTTTACAGACTGTCACTCAACGTTTGTCTCTGCTAGTGCATTTTTGGGCCTTCGCTGTCATTGGTAGAAGCTTTAATAGCTTTACTCCTCAGGTGCCCTTTCTCGCGGTTCAGCTATAATAAGCCTCAGAAGAGGGGCAGCTCCTATCAGCCTCTGCCACGCAGCTGTCTGGCAGCAGCAGAGCTGTTCGCAGTCGCAGGAACTCGAGGCATTCGCTCTTTACAGCATCATTAGCACCAGATAACAGAGGCAGGGCGAGGGTTTCGTTGATTTTTGTTTTCTTTCTCCTTTTGTTTTGTTTGTTTGCTTGGTTGGTGGTTTGGGGTTTTTTTTAGTCTTACTAGTGAACATCAGAAAGAAAAAGCAGAAAGAAAGAAAACGTGGAAAAGAAAGATCGCCAATCAAAATGTACGGGAAGAAAACAAAAGAGGAAAGAGACAGAGGAGGTGCCGTAAGGAATTAAAATAATTATTAAAAATAATTAACACTTTATTCCTACTGTATGGGGTGCTTCTCTATAACCCTTAAATATGTTGCATATATGTGCCCATGTCTCCCAATGTCTGGTAAATGGCTACGTTTAATAAAATACTCCTGCCTCAAAAAGAGGAAAAGATGAAATGCCCCCCCCTTTTTTTTTTCCCTAGAATGTTATAAGCCTATGTAACAATTTAGAGTATGGATTACCATATAAATGCTGAAAGTGACCCAGGCTGGGTGTGTATACCTTCATTTAATTTAACTGGTTCATCATATGTTGCTGATTATTTGCTGTCTTTGGGTGGAGTCCTATGAGAACTGGTTGTTTCACAAACTTCTCAGTTCTGCTGTTTGTGAAATGTATGCAACTCATCATACATATGCATTTACTTTCTAAATATACCTCTATGTCCTTTGTTATTCATCCTAACCCAGCAAAAGCTTCCTTGATTTGTAATCCTTAATTTTAATGCCAATTTTTTATGTTTACAAACTTTCCCAGACAACCTTTATGAGTCAGAACCAGGGATGAAACACAGCCAAGTGCAGTTCTGCTGAGCTCCTGGTGCTAGCCCTCACAGCTAAAGACACTAATTGCAACAGAGAAATTACAAAACATAAAGCAGATGAAGAGGTATGTGGGCCTTTATTGGATAGTGTCACCCTCCTTAAGGTTGTCTCTTATGAGAGTGTTCTTAAGCCATCAAGTAGTTCTGCATAAATACATTTTATTAAGCAAGGACTTTAAACTCTTTGTGGGGTCTATTTCTAAATACTGGGAAACCAGTCTTCAGAATAGAGGAAAATGTGGATTGTCTAATACCTAATTGGTAAAAATGGGAATAGATATTGGAAGGATAAGAAACCATTATGCTTAGTGCCTGTTTAAGGCATAGGGTGTCGAGGAACGCAGTGGGAACACAGGTGTGAGGGGTGACTCTGCTGTCAGTCCTGCACTTCATCTGCTCCTCCAGACCCTTGCATATGTCCTCTCTGGGCAATAGGTGCTATGGACCACACAATGTCAGCATCTGTGGAGCAAAAGCTGCCTGTGCTGCCTGGCCTCTTACATGACCTCTCTGACCAGAGGACTGGGCTGTGCTCCCACATGTTTTGTATATAGAGGTTTGGGAAGTAGGCACCCCTTGCTGTCATCAGAGACTCCTGAAGTCTCCAGTTCTCCTGGGCCAAGCAGCCTTTTGATTGCGCCTGAGTGGATGTGCACAGTTGTTTAACGCACGCAGAACTTACAGGCTACTGGTTCTGCGTGTTGAAGCAGTACTACAAAGGGACTAGGTGATGAGATGACATATAATCTTACAGGCTTGTTTTCTTCATGCTGCAAAACAGTCTTTTAATGTTTGAAGAAAATGTTAGAGGAGAGATTGCTGCTGCTGGTGTTTCACAGCTCGTCATTTGTTGTGGTTTATTTGGTCACTAGATCAACAATGAAACTTGCTCTCTATTCTGTCAAAAGAACATCAATTACAAAAGGACTTGCTATGAGGAAATGAGTGCTAGTGTTTGGACAGAGATTTTTGAAAGAGCCTGTTGACTACACACCAATTAAAACCATCTTTGTTCAAAAGCTCATGTGTAGGAGTTCCAGGTTCTGGATAATTCCCACTCATCAGAAGGTTAACAATTTTGCTTTTATTAGGAAAGTGTACAGACTTACTAACTGACATGTAGACATACTCAGTGTAGCTTCTATACCATGTCAGAAAAGTGGGAATAACTTAAAACTGATCTTCAGATGAAAAGGAATGTTGAGTCTCACTGAGCTGACAGTGCAACTAGAAGTTGTCCAACTTTCAGTTTAGTTTATTCAATATACTCATCAACACAGAAAGTTTTAATAAGACACTTTGCTGGAACTCTTAACTTCTTTTAATAGTTTTGCCAATCAGTTTCCAATTAATTTGAAATTTCTATCAGACAAAACAATTTGGTAATTCAGGAGATGGTTGAGTATTTTCAAGTAGAATCAGATGATAAGCAAATCTGGGCAATAGCAGCTGGTCCGGATGGGTCTGGGGAAAGAAATGAACACACTTAGAAAAGCTCTTACTGGGGAAAACTTCTCCATAAGACTTAACTACTTTGATAACTTTCATCTAAATATCTCTATCACTCATCTATTGAAATAGACTTCTACTCAACTCACCAAAATATCTGAGGAATTAATGAATATATTGGTGTATTTTCAGACATTTTTGGATTTGACAGGTATGTTGTTTATATTTTATTTTTTATTATTTTGCTTATTATTCTCACTAGGACTCTTTGCCTATTTGCGATCACCCATACTTACTTCCTCCTTTTGTTCAGTACTGAAGTAATCTTGAGGTATATATGCCCACACCCATGCTTTCGACATGTTTAATTTCTTGCATCAGCTCCAATATGACTCTTCTGGACAGTTCAGCTGTAGGCCATAATTTGCCATAATAATAAAGTTCAAGGTCAGAAAATTAGATGTGTGTGGAATGCAGGACTTGGCATTTTCAGTGACGAACATCAAAGTACAAAGCTAGGAAAGAAGACCTGACAGATTTGCAACCTAAAGTATTGTGAAACACTGGGAGCTCAAATAAATATTTTCTATCAGCAGAGAGCACACGTTCCTAGACAGTCAGTCTGAAATAGATGCCTATGGTTCAGAAGCTATCTGATGTTAATACAGTGTCCTGATATTCATGGGTTTTTTTTGTTTTTTTTTTTTTTTTTCTGAATTAACATTTATAAGTATTTTAGTCCATTTATTCTTTAGAAGGGCTGATTTGGGCTGGCAGGTTTTTGCAACAGCTAAGTCTCTGGTTAAAGCAGTAATTCTTGATGTGGACAGTTCACAAGGGGGGAGAGTTAAATTAATCATGCAGCAAAATGTGTAACGCTGCAGAAGTCAATGGAGGCACTTTGCGTGTACATCACTGCTGCTGTGAGCACATCTCTCACCATTGTTTATAAATGATGTGGAAGATTTCCCTCCAGCAGCATATCGATTTAACAGCCTATAAACACACACAATATAATACCTTCTGTTGTTCTTAGCCCACAATCAGAGCAAGTGAAAGGGTGTAAACCCCAGGCATTATCAGCTAGGTTACTCCAGCGAATTTACACTATATCCACTAGTGAAGACTTTTCTACTCAGCTTTGTGCAAGACCAAAGTATCACTTGGAGAACTTCCGGACAGAATCACACAGAAAGGAAGTGCCACAATTGAGTTAAGCCCTAGAAATGGGACCACTGACCACAGCCACCAAAATGCAGCCAAAGGAAAGCAGACCAGATAGTCTAGTATTTAATCCTGTATGATAGGCAGTGGTTTCTAGGCAGCGTTACTGGCAATAGAAAGAGCAGCATGCACAGCTACAGGCCACTCAATGAGCACCAGAACCAGGGGAACTTGATTTCCTGTGTATTTGTCATATGCATGACAGACTTGGGTGCTTTTCCTGATGCTTGAGCGCCTTGCTCTTTGTCTCTCCACTTCCTCTTGGCTATCACAGGTAAATGCAAGTGTATTGTAAGGTATGAGCTCACACAGCAGTTTCAGAAGGTAATTACCAGAGTCTCTATATGTTGTAGTGACACTTAAAGCACATGAATTATTTTTGGAGACCTCTATATTTATCTGTGAAGTTACACTGGCCAGCATGTCCTAAGGCTACTGAAGAACAGGGAGGAACCACAGGTAGAGGTATACAGGACCTGGGAATGGGAATATACATGAATGGGAAACTTTAGTCAGCTAGACCCTGAACCTAGATCATGGTTGGTGTGGGGCTTTTTTTTTTGGTGGGTTTTTTTGTCTATTTTTGTAGAAACATTATATACAGGCAGAATAAGGGATATCAACTCACTCTAGGAAGTCAGTCTCCCAAGGCAGATGCAGTGTAAGTCACTGTAGTACCAAAGCTATATTTATTTTCTTATATCACACGTCTCACAGGCTCTCACAAGATTACTCAGAACTGACTGTTTCTGTAAACAACTCAGACTTTCCTGATTGCAGCACAACAGCAGAATGGCCTGAGATTTGGAAAGCCAAATTTAATTTAAAAATACCAAACACCACAAAAATAGTTCATATTTTCATTATATAAACACAAACATATAATTCATTAAAAAAGTACAAAAAAAGAAAATAGCTTTCATAGAATGGCCTAGGTTGGAAGGGACCTTAGAGATCATCAAATCCAACCTCCTTGTCATGGGCAGGGACTTTCATTGCTCCCATTCATTAAAGACACATAACTTTTTCTTTTCTCTGGGAAAGCAATTTACAGAAGATAGAGTCAATGATGTTGGTGGTCTATATACCTTCCCCTTCTTAAGTGGATTCCTAGCCACATCCTCTGTGTTTGGCTCTGACTGCCAGTGAGGCAGCCCTCCCTCCTGTCCAACCTGTGCCTCTCAGCAGGAGGAGGCATTCAAGACACTGGGGTGCAATTTTGCAGCCTGGTACTCAGCAAGCAGAGCTGAGGAGAAAGCACCACAGGTTTTGGTTCCACTGTTGATGAAGACACAGACTTCAGCCTGTCTCCATCCCTCCAGAAGTATACCCTAATACCTAAGTCAAAGTGTTCCTTTCTCATCCCCTTCTGTTGTAGGTAGTTCTCATTCTTTGCAACAGCTCAGTAAAAGAGAAGCCATACCCAAAATAGCTGATAACCCCCAGGCTAAGTTTTGTCATAATGAAGTGCAAAACAAGTTTTACAAGAAAGTTGCTGCTCTTACTGAATTTTGTGGAAAGTCCTAGGCTATTGGTTGCATAACGTGGAATTACAGCATAATGGCAGATGGCCATTGGGGAAATATGTGGAGATATTTCTCCACTGGTTTCTAAAAGCAAATGAGGCTTTGTGGTGGGTTTGATGTCAGGCTAAATTGTACCTTTTTTGAAGAATCAGGTACTGTGGTTTCAGAGAAGTAGCATTTTGGTTCTTGAAGAACCCCACCTAATCCAGGGTAGCAGCAGTCTCCCCAGTCAATTAAAGTTGAATGAGATTTCCGAATAGAGGGTTTTAGTAACCCACTTTCAGCTTTAGACGTCTAACTTCTGCTGCTTGACAGTCATATGTCACATATGTCTTCTCCTCAGCTTTGTTTCAGGGGGCTAGTATTTATGTACAGATATTTTTTTTTAACACAAAAATCTCAGTGTATATGTGTGCATAGTTGCAAAGCCAAAATGAACTGTGCACAGTTCTAACGGTGTCAATTGCATTATCTGGATCTATACCTTTAAACTGTGGGCTGAAAAGCTTTTGGCACATTCTGCACAGACTTCTTACAGAAGATTATGAAATGCAATTAACAAGAGCCTACTAGAAAATCTTTTAATCTGTAAAATATTGGAAAATAATTCAGTTTGCTTATAAAATTGCAGAATTATTAATTGAGAATTCTGTATTAAATTCACAGTTGGGAATTTAAAAGCGTAAATCCCATTTATTTTTTCACCTCTCCTTTTGTTTTCCACAGTGAGAACTGGTCCACTGCTAAAGGCAAATAACAGATGGTAAACCTCCACTGCCATATGACTCTGCTATTATCCCATTCCTGTTCATACCTAATCTAATAAATTGAGTGTAATTGACTATAAGTGTTCACCCTACATGTGAATGCATCCTAGTATGTCATAACTCTGACAAGAAGACTAAGAAGACTCTTGGAGCTGATGATGTATTTGTCATGTCTATTTACACAGTTTACTAGAGTAGTCAGGGTAATTTAAATGTGAGGATTTAGAGGGAAAGTAAGATTTTCAGAGCACTGGCAAAACTCCACTTCCATCCACTCCTCCGATCCAAAATTAAACAGCTTAGCAGATTTATCTACTTCTGATAAAGCAAAATAAATGCCACAAACAGTAAACAAACTGTATCATCACTTAAAAGAAATACCTTGGTTTTAATTCATACAATATCATTGTCATTGAATAGATCTTCGAGCTATCACTTTCAGCTTGAAACATAATGACCCAAATACTTCCTTAGTTTTTGAAGTTTTAATTTTCTTCTTCTTCTACCTTGATAGCTTTCTGAAGAGGTTAACTTGCATGGTTTCAGTCTCTAAATCAATGTTTCCATGCAGGAAAACATGCAGGCATATGTTTAGGTTTAAGATTTTACTCGAATCCTAGTGATTTCAGTGAAATTCAAGTATGTGCTGAAGTGCATTCCCTTCCTCAACTAAAAATCATCTTTCTCTGGATTAAAGTGGGAGATTCACATGGGCATCAAGGAACACTGCTGCATTCCAGGCTGATCATCAGCTGTATCCTAATCAATACTGATTCTCTTTAGAGTCCTCCTTTATTTGACCATTATTTAGCACTAGCAGTTTAGTGTGGTCTTGCAGGCCTAGTCCAGATGAGGGTGCTATTTTGTTAGGTCACAGATAACAGCACTATTATTATAGTACTCTGAAACATTTCCCTTTAAGCTGAAACTCATAACCGAATTATCATGGCTTAACAAGTTACTGTGGACCAAGTGAGCCATGATAACAATCCACATGAATGCTTTTAGTCCATGGTAAATCTGAAGTGATATGACTTGGCATAGCTTTTAATGCAAGACGAGGCCTTGCATTTGCAGCAATGAGACCAGAGTTACTCAGCTGACATGGAATCTGTATATGAAGCTGATGCTTTTTTTTTTGTGCTAGAAAAATGCAAATCTTTATGTCTGTCAATATAGTTAAAATAGTGCAGTCTTCCTAGTTATAGTACATTTAGTATGATATCTATTTAGCACATCTATAGTATAATTAAAACAGCATATATTTCCAGTATGAATTCAGAATTAGTATAAATGTTCTATTATAGCTATTTTCAGAGGGAAGCCTAAGAATACCCTCTGTACTTCCTAAGTGGAAATGGAGCTACATTCATTCTAGAAGTTTTTCCTCACTAATTATTTCAGTGTCTAAAATTTGCAAACAAAAAACAGGCTTACTAAAAAACTACCAGAGAAAAATGCTGTTATGGATAGAAGAAGTCAAAGAAACTTTAGTTGAAATTAGTCACAATTACTCTCTAAATTCCTGGGTTTGGTTGTTTCTAACTTTACTAAACATAAGTTATCCAAGCTCTTTTTTTTCCAATCCAAAAGTTTTCCATGTTATATGTATACTTCAGGTTGAGTTACAAGCAAATTAACAAAAAGATGATGACAAATATAGCTGTTCTGCAACAATATTGGAAGGAAATAGACTTGATTTTCCAGGTAAGAAGACAACAGATTTGTTGAAAAGTCCTGCTACTTCTTTGCCTAGATAGCTGAATACTGTCTTCCTCTCTCTCACCTCTGGAACCAGAAAGCTGGGCTGCTCTGCAGTTAGCAGATATTTCTATTACAGATTTGGCTATTCCTGCTTTGGTGGTGGCATGAACCCAACCTTGGAATAGTCTGTATTCATTTATGGTTTGGGAGACTGCCAGTGTGTTTCTCTGGCATGCAAGCCGTAGAAGTGAAACCAGAATGGAACTTTATGAAATTAAGTGAGTTAATTAAATTGTATGCATTTAATCCAAGTTTATTACTAGTGAGGGGGCGCTTTTCTAGCCTATGGACTTTCTCTCTGTTAAATTGCAAAGGGCTGTTTTATGTATCACAATAGAATTTTATAAACTGGTTATAAATACTGAGGTGAAAGTGTTTTATTTAAGTCACCAACAGACCACACTTGGCATATGAAAGAGAAGTCACTACCAGCCACTTCTGTCATGATGAACACATCAACGTTTGTAAGATATCACAAATAGGTAAAGTATACCTTCTTCTCCTAGTCTCAGCAATTGATTTTATAGAGGTATATAGCAAAGGTGGGCCCTAAGGAACGATTTAAATGGCCTTACAAATCAGGTCAGGGAGGATTTTCTCTATGTGTGAGCAGTCTTTGCTGAGTTAATTTAGGTAATTGGTGAGGGCAGCCACTCCACAAAGCTCTACATGAGTCACTGTGTCAGCACTTGCTGGGATTTCTGGGGATATATCCCATGGCTCTTTCACTCCATTAAGACGAATTACCCTGTGATCCCATTGAACTGTGGGAAAGAGTTGCCTTCGGAATGACTGTAGAAGACTGCACTGAAATTGTTTAGTGCTCTTCCAAATGCTGAAGGGGTATTTTACAAAACTTATTAACAGTTTTTGCCTAGACCCCAGGGCAGGTTAGCAACTGTGTCTGAGAGCAGCATTGTTCAGGTGACAAGTAATGTTGTTTGTGAAAAGAAGTGTTTAGGGACAGCACCTAAGTAAGCCTCACTTCATTTCAGTGTAATTCACCCAAGTAATTCTTGCATTAGTATTTCTATGAGAACATATACTAGGAGGCCCTGGCACCAGGAAGCCCAAGCCCACTACAGATAACATGAACATGAAAAGCTAGCATCCGTAACAGAAGAACAGGGGCTTCAGGGCATGGCATAGGAGGAAGCAGGTAATAAAGAACAACAAATGGAGGGAAATACTATTGTTGCTTTTCTGAATTGGAAACAAAATGCATGCCAGTATTGGGCAGGGTGATAGCTGCACCACCCAAACAATGCTCCATTATGCATGTATTTGGGTTAACCTCTCCCTGAAAATCATGGTATTGCCTACCTTTTCCCAGCATCTTCTTGTTCCTGTACATGTGATCAGAGGCCACAAATATGGGCACAAACAAAATACGGGCAATGTAATTGTTCAATGTCTTGTAAGTTAGGAAGCCAACGCATGATTTTCCTTGCACCCATACATGCCTTTGATGTCAGCTGAATATATACATAAGAATAGTTTTGCCTTGACTGTTAACAGACATTGCTTTCCAAGGAGGAGTGTAGGGATAAGATGAGGCTAGTCACTCACACACAGGATGTCAGGGGTTGGAAGGGACCTTGGAGATTTTTGAGTTCAACCCCCCTGCCAGAGCAGGATCATATAATCTAGCAAAGATCACAAAGGAACGCATCCAGGTGGGTTTTGAAAATCTCCAGAGAAGGAGACTCCACAACCTCTCTGGGGAGCCTGTTCCAG
>JANIJG010000698.1:0-34024 GCA_024611175.1 Megaceryle torquata | reverse complement strand
TATATAAACCCTGTTAACTTACTAATTTGTTTGTTTGTTTTTTCCTGAAACAAGTTCATTCAGTTAACAGATTTGTCTGAACCTCAGAAAAAAAGTGGTGTGATCTTTCTGTTGCTTTTGTCAGAAATTTCAAGAAAATATAAAACCTTTCCCTTTGCCCCCACTGGCAAATGAGTCTACATATGCATGCACAATTTTTACAGTGCTTTAAGGGAAGGCCTGCTATTGAAAATGTTTGTTTTAAATGTGGTTAAAATGTCTCTGCCTCACAGTGGAGGCAGCATTGTTATTTTGGACATCGTGCTTTACCTCCTGTTTTGTTTTTTTTTTTTCTGACCTCCATAGAGCCCACAACTTCCCTTGAGAGTCCCTTGCTTTCATTGCAGGCTGTAGCAAGCTGATGTTGAAACCACAGACGACAGCAGAGGTGTCTCAAGTTCTCAGGTAACATGCACCTTTTCTGCTGGGCTTTGTGGTGAGGAAACTCAGGCTTAGTCAGGGAGAAACTGGCAGGTGAAGGGAACTTCTAGATGTTCAGGCACTGATTGCCCAAGCACTGGAATTCCTGAAGTGTTTTCTTCTTGACTTCGAGTCTTGTGTTTGAGCTCTGATGACTTCAGCTCTCCCTTCTGCTCTTTATATCCCCACTGCCCTTGGGCTGCCCACTGTTTCCTGACATACAGCTGCTCACCGGATGGGAGACACTGCATGTGGTGGCTAGTCTGGGTGTATGTATGTACTGCTGGGTAGTCAATGTCACTCATCTAAAAAGCCTACAGGTTCCTAATTAAGAATGTTTTCACCTAGCAACCTGAAATTTTTAAAGGCAAAAAGGGAGTTCTACCTGTGCCTTGTATTTCCTAGGCCCAGTGCTCTCGCTGGCCCTCAGTTTCTCAGGGGTGATGTCATGTCAGTATCAGGCAGAAATAAAGGCTGAACTTTGATTTATTTTACAAAATTCATCAAAATTCCTTGCGAAGGGTAAGTGGGCAGCAGCAGACTCCTCAAGTTAATGCTGATGGCTTTGAGTAGAAGGATATTAACAGTGCTTAGTGTAGAGGAGAGAAATGGAGGTGGATAGAGATAAGCAAGTGGATTCAGTATTGACGATTTTAATTTTGACTGTTTAGTAGAGAAAAAGCCCCTGTACAAGTGCTCGGGAGGAGCACTTGTGTTGAAGGATTCCGGCAGGTCTGTCTGCAAAGGTAAAGAAGGTTAGGCCAGCGTGAGGCAGTTTGAGGAGCTAATGTTTGTCCACTAAATCAGTAAGAACACTTCTGTGGTTTGCTGGTATGAGTGCACCTCCAGTTTGGCATCAACTTATAGGGTTGCTGTTTGGCTGAAGAGCTAAAAGCTGCACAAACCCACTCCTAGCTCTGTTAAAACATATAGAGCACAGTAAAGTCAGGGCTTCTGAAGTAACTGCTGGTGCAGTACAGCTTTGTGCCATCTGTTGGGTAAGAACTTGTGCATGTTTGGAGAGGACGTGATGGATGCTGCTTTGCAGGGAATATGGCAGGCGGGGAGGTGAAGCAGCTGAGACATCACAGAATTAGGGGTTGGAAGGGACCTCCGAACACCATCGAGTCCAACCCCATAGTTGCACACACTTCATTGCCTACAGGGCACTCATTTCTTGAGGGGATGAGGAGGGCAGTAATGTCTTAAGCTACTGCCAGAAATCATCTGTCAGAGCCCGCTGAGGAAGCTGAGTTGTTGACAGGAGACTGCTACATGAACAGAGTAAGATATGCACAGGAGTAACCCTGAATGTTCATTCCTTTGCTCAGTGCTGGGGTGAGTTTGGTAAGGAGTTGTGCTTTCTTACTTCTGCAGCAAAACTGTCCTTTTGTATCAGTTTAAGCTTTAGGCTAAACACTGCTTAATTTTAAGGGGCATTGAACACTGTCACAACAGTAGATGGTCACATGGAGGTGAAACTCTTCTGATAGACTGGATTATGGTCTTGAAATGCATAAGACTTAGAAACCTTTTTCTTTCCAGGTACTGCTATGAGAAGAACCTGGCAGTGAACCCACAGGGTGGTAACACAGGCCTTGTTGGGGGCAGCGTTCCTGTTTTTGATGAGATCATTCTCTCCACATTTTTAATGAACCAGATCATCAGCTTTGACAAGGTCTCTGGTAAATATCATAGAGATGTGAAGCACAGAAATGAGCCCCAGACCCTAAACCAGCCATTTTCCTGGGAACCGCTAACAGCAGGATCAGCAAGGTTCAGCCCAGCAGCCTTATAAGGGACGTCACAGGTTTGTTTTTATCCAGGCTGCTGCTGTAATCCTTAGATTATAACAGTCGCAGATATAAAAATAAATCTGAAGGCAGAAAGAGAAAAGAGAAACATAAATGAGAAATGCAGCAGGTGGAGCAGAATGACAGAGTTGAAGAAGGCAGTTGATAACTACACTAGCAGAGGGAAGAGATGGGGAAAATTTACCCATTGTTTGGATTTGGGAGAGTTAGGAATCAGAGTGGTGAGAGGGAGAGAGCGCAACAGGCAGAGATATACTTAATGTCATTGTGTTTTCCCAGTCCAGAGTTGTGGATAACCAGATGTTAAGGCAATGGCAAAGCTTCCCTAGGCTTGAGGAGGGGTAGGACAATGCCCTGTAGCATGCACAGACTTCTTGTGTGTTTGAACTGAATCCCAGAAAGTTTTGGAGAAAGAGGTGTTTGCATTTACTTGTACTTATCCCACCCCCTAAGGAGGCACCTTCTTCTTGGGCATCAGCCTGTACCAGGATGTTTATGTTTCAGGCATTCTTGTGTGCCAGGCTGGCTGCATCTTAGAGAAACTCAATGAGTACTTGGAGGAGCAAGGGTTTATCATGCCACTTGACTTGGGAGCAAAAGGCAGCTGTCACATTGGTGGCAACGTGGCCACAAATGCTGGAGGCTTACGGCTCTTGAGATACGGCTCTCTCCGAGGGACAGTGCTAGGACTGGAAGTGGTAAGGCCACTACTTGGCAGTTCCCTTGCATATTTGAACCAGTACTTTTTACTGTTTCCTGCTGTTCTAGCCCTTAGCTGTCCAGTATGTGGATGAGTTCCTCTCCAGGCTTCCACTCTTTTCTTTGTATGTCTCCTTTGAGAAGGGTCAACAGGTGTCTTCATGCATGTAACATCTGTTACTGCAACCAGTTTCCAGCTTCCACTTCTGTCCTTACTGACACATGTGATATTAGGTGGTTTTCTAATCCAGGGAAGTAAAAAGAAGGTAGGGTGAGATTTGGTCATCCTAGATTACCTGCATGAGATTGGTTCCTCTGTCTCTGGAACCTTTGCTAACTCCATCCTACAGCACTGTGTTCTAGTGGCTGCTCACTTGACTATTAATAGAGCCATCTGCTTTTGGTTTGTTTGGCTGCTGGCTTTCTCTTACAGTCTTCACTGTTCCTCAGCCTGCTTTTGCTTACAGGCCCGTGCCTCTGTGTAAAAGGCTGGGATTAGTGGTTCTGAAAGATTTTGTGACTTGGAAGCAGAGAGCTAATAGAAAATAAATTGGGCAGGTAACAAAAGCCTGGTTTGGTTTTATCGTGTAGGCCCAGAAAGGGGAGCTTTTGTCTCTCAGATTAGTCCCTCTAGTGTCAAAACAGCTTTTAATAACTTGTCTTAGAGACATTCAGCCTTGATTTAAGGCTCAGGTGATGGAGGGCTTACTTCATTCTGGTTAACTATGTTCACTGTTTGAAATAGTGTTCCTTGTTTCTATTGAATAATGGGAGCTAGGACTGCAAAGAATGTCTGATCTTCACGGCAGCTGGTAGGAAAAGCAGAGAAACCCGATCTTCTGTTACTACGTGTGCTGCTAGAACATATGCAAACAGCACCATGAAAAAAGAAGCAGGAGAGTCTTGGGGAAGGCTGAGATAGGATGTAGAGGGGTGGAAGAGCTGGGAATGGAGGAGCAGTGACAGGAATGTGGGAACAGGCTGCAGCCAGTGTCCACTGCTCGAGGCTAATGGCAACTTCTCATCAGTTTGGTAGTAGACAAGCTTATGACAGGAGATTTCTATATAGGTGCTTTGACTGGGTCTCTGTGTTCCCGCAGGTGCTGGCTGATGGCTCAGCTCTGGACTGCCTGACATCTCTGCGCAAAGATAACACTGGCTATGATTTGAAGCAGCTTTTCATTGGATCTGAGGGGACCTTGGGAGTTATCACTGCTGTCTCCATACTCTGTCCTCAGAAACCTAAGGCTGTGAATCTGGCATTCCTAGGTAAGAGCTGATGTTAATAATTTTACACCTGAATTCAGAGGCTGACGAGGGAATAGGAGTGAAGAAAGCACTGACCAGCCTGCTGAGATGGACTACCAGCATCAGCTTCTTTCTGATAAATAGTATGGTGCTGTACATTAAAATACCTGTGCAGATATTTTACATCTGTCATCTAAATGTGTAAAATATCTGCAAGGGCAGGTTGCTCTGCAAGGGAAGGGGAGCCAGGATGAAGAGGCAGGCAGGACAGTACTATCACTGACGAGGGCCTTGTCTGACAGTACCCAAGTGAGGTGAGCAGGGCAAGTCTGGTGACAGTAGGCAGAGGCAGCCACAATGCAGTGGTCAACATGTGAGTCCACAGTGACAAGGCAAGGCTGGGAAGTCAAGTCTGCAGGTTAGGTCTGGATCAGCAGGGTACGTGGCCAGGCACAGATGCTCAAAAGCTGCTTCTGAGTGAGGCTAGCAGGGATGGCCATGTTGATGTTTGTTAACAGAGTTGTTTGTGGAGAGCCTTCATGGAGAATGTTGGGGTTTTTTTCTCTAAACCCTCCAAGGCCAGCAGGGGCTTCTCAAACAGCTTGTTCATATCAGCCATGGCCTTGAGAGCAAACAACTAAACTCCTAGAGGGGGATGAGTAGACTCCAAGCACTGACAGACCTATGGAATATTTGCAATGGACCCTAGAATTTGCCTGAACTCTCATAGTGACCTTTAAATTTCTTTTGGGTTGCCTTCTTGCCTATGTTGAGAACTGAGGGTGGAACTGACATTTTGGTATGAACTTGTCTTAGAGTGTTAAAGAGGCTCTTGCCACAGCAGAAACTAACTGTTGCAGCCTCTTGCTGTTCTGCTCTGAAACATTTCCCAGCTCAAACCGTTACAGGAACAGCTGATCTAAACCCACACAGGGTAGTAGCTTACATTTTCTGGAGGTAGGAAGGGTGACTTGAGGCATGATAGACTTTTTAAAACTTCTTACAAGGTTTTATGGGCCTGTTTTTTTGTTCCTGAATGCTCTCTGTTTTCTGTCTGAAGGGTGTCAGAATTTCACTAAAGTTCTGGAAACATTTACAACCTGCCGAGCAATGCTGGGAGAGATCCTGTCTGCCTATGAGTTCATGGATCAGAAATGCATGGAACTGGTCGAGAGACATCTCAAGCTGTCCAGCCCAGTGGCAGGTACCAGTGTCATTCATGATGCAGAAAGAGGCATTGTGCTGCTTGCCCATTTTTAGCCTAGTTTTCCACATACACATCAGTGAGCACGTGGGCTTCCCTCATAATATTTGTACGCACTATTCAATTCCAAACATGTTTGGTGGAAGTCTTTAAAGATAAGACTCTTTACTTCTACTTGTCCCCAGAAAATTGCTAGTTTTCTGAAAAGTGGTTAGGTGAAAAGTATGGAGCATGTAAGTGAAGTGCCCTACAGATAAAAGATTGCCACTGGAGCTGCCCTTTCACCTGGCACCAGAGAATCTGGGCAGTAGTGTCATGAAATGTGGCACACTTGGCAAAAGCTGCAAAACTTGCACTTTTTGCACTTGAACTTGCACTGGAATCCTGTGCTTTTACCCCAGAGCATCTGCTTATGCTGTTCTCTCTCACTTTCAGGCAGCCCTTTTTATGTTTTAATTGAAACCTCAGGCTCTAACTCAACCCATGATGAAGAAAAATTGAACAACTTCCTAGAACAGGTCATGACTTCTGGTTTGGTCACTGATGGAACTGTTGCAACAGATGATAAGAAAATAAAGGCAAGTCATTGTTTCCTCTTGTGCAAATCTCTTTGACAGGATTCACTACTTGGATTTGTGTTTTTAATAGGGAAATGTTGAGACTGATGTTTGGTATAAATGTCCCTGAGTGATCTGGTGGCTTATTTGGCATATTGAGTAAGAATGCTAAGACAGAATACTTACCACTGCTGACTCTTCTCAGAAGGCCTGAGTATTTGGAGTTTCAGTGGACATTTCCCCTTTTGAAAAGATCAGAATAATAAATTACATCTTACAGTAGTTGCTGGGGTAGGACCCAAATTGCCTGAAATCTATTGAAAACAGAAACTGAGTTGTCAGCAAGACAGGAGTGGCCAAAGTCCCACAGGCCAGTGTGATGGTATGTTACAGCCAGAAACTGTGGTCCCAAGGAACAAGATGGACACATAGTGTCTCAGTGAGAAGGACAGTTATTTGTGTCTGCCCAGTGAACATGAGTCTTTTACATTGACCCATGTTTCTTCCAGCCCCAGTTCCCAAACTGACCCTTGCAGTTCAGTAGAGGAGGCACATCCCCACTTCTTGAGAAACCCAAAACAGCTTTGAAAGAATGCCTATAGCCATGTTCCTGCCACGAAGCATAGAACCAAAAAGGTACTTGGTTTATGTGGATTTCTTTGATCTTTGACTCATAGACACTGTGGAGCCTGCGGGAGAGGATCACAGAGGCCCTCACTCACGATGGCTATGTCTACAAATATGACATCTCTCTCCCTGTGGGAAAGCTATATGATCTTGTGACTGACATGAGGGCTCATCTGGGACAGAGTGCCAAAAACGTGGTGGGCTACGGCCACTTAGGTAAGTGTGGATGCTGGGAAAGGAGGTGGTTGCTCTTTCGTGCTCCCAGATTTTGTTGTGCAACTGCCTAGTAGTTTTAAAGGCTGGTTTTGGATTAGTGAGAGGCATAGCCTAAATAGCCAAGAGCTGTCAGAAGAGCAACGTGCATAAGGATCTTTGTGTTTGAATTTCACTGCTTTCAGACTGTGTTCTGTATATTAACAGCAGGTTGCCAGCTGGCCACTGAACTGGTCATTTATCTTCTTCTTCTGTACTTTCTGGTTAAGTATGTAGGTTTTTTAATTGAAGCATCAGTTTGATTAATGAGCATAGACACATTTGGCAGATAAGCACAATCTTGTCCCAGGTGATTAGTCATATTGGAAATCAATTTTGTTTGAGCCTTTGATCCTCCAAAAGAGGGTGGTAAAGGTAGCACAGAAAGGCTGGTCGGTATGTTTATTAGAATGCTTTGAAACTAACCTGATTTTACAAGCAGGTAAACTTGTGGCTTAGTGGAGCTGTTCTGTTGGGGCTTTTAAAATAAAATGGAACACTCTTCAGCATGCTTGATTTAAAAGGCATGGAAGGACAAGTCTGCATAAAAAAGCTACCTCTGATACTGAGGATTAGGCTAGGTACTATGAGGTTTGCTGGGATGCAGGCAGAGGTTCCAGAGTGAGAATCAGTGAGTTGTGTTTATCTTTGTAAGTTTTGTCTTCTGAATATCAAGCAACTATGTGCTTAATCAAGTGGCAAAAGGAGGAAATGTTCTGCTTTCTTTGCTTCTGTAGACACAATGCCAAAGTGCATTTAGGACACTGAACAAATATAATAGGGAGAGAGAAAGTGATGAAGGGCCGTATTAAAATCTAATGATCATTATGAAACACCATTGACAAAGTCTTTGTCATGCCATTTTGGTAGTGGGGCAGTAATTAATGCAGCACAGTTGTTTGACTAACAAAGGCATCGTTGTTTGAGTACAGGGAAGAGGCAGTAATGAGTCTGCATTGCAGGGCCACTGAGATTTTCTTACAGACCCACCTCTGCGATGTTTTCTTCCAGGAGATGGAAACTTGCACTTGAACATCACGACGGAGTCCTACAGCCATTCTCTGCTGGATGCCATTGAGCCGTTTGTGTATGAGTGGACTGCAAGATACAGAGGCAGTATCAGTGCAGAACACGGTCTGGGCTTCAAGAAAAAGCAGTTCATTCAGTACAGCAAACCCAATGAGGCAGTCTTTCTAATGCAGTCTTTCAAAGCCATGTTAGATCCCAAAGGAATCCTCAATCCATACAAGGTGCTGCCCGCCAGTTCCTGAAAGTGCACTGAAAAGCAAGCGGATACTGTCACATGAGGATGGTGTCTCTAGCTCTGTAACTGCACTTTAGCCATAAACTGATGGATAAAGCACATTGAATGCTTCTTGTTTTATTTCTTTAGTGTGATGGAACAAGGAATATGGGTCCTCTTTTCAGGGTTGCCTGCTCTTTCTACTGATTTTGACTGTGTGGATTTCCTATTTAATCTGAACACTGAACCCAAACCTGCAGATACTGTGTGTGGATGTTCCAGCTCTCTTTCCCCTTAGTTTGCTCTGATTTACTAGTGAAGTGACACCAGCCAGAGGAGGCATTTTCTCCCTTGACGTGCACAAGTGAGGCATCAGAGGCACAGGAGAAGATCCCGTGGATGCTATACTATCATCTTTAATATTGCTCTTCCTCACTCATTTCGGTCATGACACTGATGCCAGCTCACAGGCTGTACCCAGTAGGCATCAGTTTTGTCCCACATACAGCATGCAGGTACAGGGTGCTCCCTTGTGGAGGTGGTTCTGAGGCTTCCCAGCCAGCAGGCAGACTGGTGCCTGTATCCAACACCCTGATCAAGTTGGTGAGGCCACAGAACTGTTCAGGCAGCTGTTACCCAAAAGCAACTTGAAAGATCAATAGTCAGGAAAGTAGAAGAGTAGGAAAATAAAATCTTGAAGGATAAGAGGCCTTGCAGAGTGATCTAGATAGATTGGACCATTGATCAGTCAGCAACGAAATGAAATTTAGCAAGTCCAAGTGCTGGATTGTGCATCTGGGACAGAGTAGTGCTGGACACAAGTACAGACTGGGAGAGCAGTGGCTGGAGAGCAGCCCTGCAGAAAAGGATCTGGGGGTGCTGGTCAGCAGCAGCTCAAGAGGAGCCAGCAGCGAGCCCTGGCAGCCAGGAGGGCGAACTGCACCATGGGTGCATCAAACACGGCCTAACTGGGTGGTCAAGAGAGGTGATTACCCCGCTGTATTCAGCGTTGGTGTGCCCTCACCTCAAGTACTGTGTGTGGTTCTTGGACCATGATTTAAGAAGGATGGGAAGGTCCTTGAATGCATCCAGAGGAGGGCAACCAAGCTGGTGACAGGGCTGGAAGGCATGTCCTGTGAGGAGCAGCTGAGGACTTTGGGCTTGTCTTGTATGGAGAAAAGTTGTCTGAGGGGTGACTTCATTGCTTTCTACAGCTTCCTGAGGAGCAGAAGTAGAGTGGGAGGTGCTGATCTCCCTGTTATCCAGGAACAGGACACATGGGAATGGTTCCAGGCTGTGCCAGGAGAGGTTTAGACTGGACATTGAGAAGAATTTCTGTACTACAAGGGTAAACCAGGTCATCAATTGGACTAGTGGTTCTTGTAGGTCCCTTCCAACTGGTCTATTCTAAGATGGGGGGGTTTTGCTGTTGTAGGTTTGGGCTGGTTTTTTTTGGTTTTTGGGGATTTTTTTTGCTACAGTCTGTCTCAAAACAGAGATGACAGGAGAGATTGTCATTTACAGTTTAAACTGCATTGTCACCCTTCTGTTATGAGAAGGCAGGCCAAGCCATCTGCTAGTGAGTCATCTTCTAGTTTAGTCAGTGTTTGCTAGTGACTGTTAACCCAGGCTCTATCGTATGCAAATGAAGCAGGTGATTGGGAAAAGCCCAGGGATTTGCTGAAGGTAAATGGTGTCACTAACCTAACCACTTTTTACAATAAAATAACATTTACTGTGAACGTGGGGAGTGGTGGATGTTGTTTGCATGCATGTCAGCAAAGTGTTCAACACTCTTTCCCCCAGCCTTCTCCTGGACAAGGTACAGACCAGATGGGTGGTCTGCAGGATATGTAGGAAACTGGCTCACAGGCTGTGCTCAGAGCATGGTGATCAGTGGCTTTTATTTACACCTACTGGTTTGGGAGGCTGCATTGGACTTCATGAGACTGGGAAAGGTGATTGTCTTACTGTGTAGCTGTCTCTCCTTCAGCTGCTTTCAGTGATTTCTGCTTTTCCACAGAGCAGTGAAATAGATCCAGAGCATTTTTTTTTTATTTCTATTTTTTCTATTTCTAACCAGAACACTATCTCTGCAAGGCTGCAAGCTGTTGAACTGCTTTCAGAATGATGGCTTACACTCAGCATTGATTTGCAGCTCCCGTCATGATACAGTTCAAAGGTCACAACTCTCTCTACTGCACAGATGCTTTCAACAGAAATACTTCTGTATGTTACGCAACCTGCAGTGCCCTGTGGTCTCCTCAACTCCCTCTTTCTCTGCTATCAGTGCACTCCTTGCTTCTTTTATTCCTCAGGACCACTCAGAGAAATTAAGCTGATCATCTTTGGGGGTTAAGGAGAGTGAACCGTGGCATCGTTAACAAAGAGAAGACAGAATGTGAAATGCAGTTGCCTGTGCTGCTTTTGTATCAGGTGATGCAAAAATATGGAAGTCCATGACACTGTTAGAGAAGAAATTTAGAGGACTTGCTTTCTGCCAAGATAAGCTGATGCACTTGTTCTTTCCAGATCAGGCTGTTTATATTCTCTGCCTTTTTTTTTTTTTTCCCCCCCAAACCACTGACTGTAACTGTTTAAAATAGAAGCTTTACCTGTGAATGGTTATTTTTTGGAAGCAGAACTTTCCATAATGCTTTTTTTTCAGTTCCATTTGGAGAGAGTGCCAGGGAGGGAGTCAGAACTGACAGACAACCTAGTGCTGTGCCCAGGGAAATTCTGGCACAGCTACATTTAGCCATCTTCTTCACACATGATGATCCTTAAGGTCAATGTAAGTTTACTGTTTTAGCTCAACAATGGAGCAATTACCCTGAGGGAATAGAAGGGAGGAGGGTATCATAGGGTTATAGTAACCTTAAACACCAGTATTACCCTTCTCTTCCGTGTTCTCAGTGATGCTTTCAGATACTGCTTCAGTGTTGTATGTAGGAGGAAGAGATGGGGTGAGTACGTATATGGGGGAGGGGAGTATTTTAAAAAAGAATTCTTGTGATAGGAATTTCTTGTCCAAAATTTTACTTTTTTTCTGGGACAAACTTAGAATGATGAGGATGTGGATGCTCAACACTTAGAAGCGGTGGTCTTCTGGTTTTGACTGGGATAGAGTTAATTTTCTTCACAATAGCTGTTAGAGTGCTGTGTTTTGGAGCTGTGACCAGTGCTGATAGCACAGGGATGGTGTAGCTGTTGCTGAGCAGTGCTTAGACAGCATCAGCATCCTTTCTGCTTCTTACCCTGCCTCACCAGTGAGTAGGCTGGGGTTGTGCAAGAAGCTAGGAGGGGACGCAGCTGGGACAACTGACCCCAACTGACCTAATGGCTATCCCAGAACATATGATGCTCAGCAATAAAAGTTGGAGGGAAAAAGGAGGAAGTGTAGCATTGAGAATTACAGTATCTGTTTTCCCACATCACTTACACGTGACAGAGCCCTGCTTTCCTGGAGAAGGCTGAATGCCTTCCTGGAATTGGGAGTAGCGAGTGAATTCCTTTTGCTTTACTTGCACCTGCAGCTTTTGCTTCAGCCTTTAAACTGCCTTTATCTCAACTTGCGAGTTCTTTCACTTTTACCCTTCCAATTCTCCTCCCCATCCTGCTGCAGGGGCTGGATGCGACTGAGCTGCCCACAGGGGCTGACCCAGAATGCTCTCCCCTAAGCAAGCAGGCCCATGAAGCAGAGGCAGTATGGAGCAATTAATTCAGCATCCTGCCCCAGCTAACTAATTCTGCGTCAGCTGACTTACCTTCACTGGTTCCAGTCTCAGAGCAGCCCATGCCCTCAGGAAGCCCAGTATTTCTGCATGAGACTGTATTTTACTGTGTAACCAAACCTGACGATTTGTGTGCAACACCCCAGGAGAGAGCAATGGATCAATGGTAAAAGGGTAAAAACTGGTCTTTGGTGATTTGTGGTCTCTGCCAACTTCTGAACAAGAAATTGCACAGCTGACATGTATAATCTAACAGGAGAAAGAAGTCTATTAAATGTGACCCCCTGCCAGCAGCAGCTGATGCTATGCCAAGAGTAACGCTAGAAATTCTTTGTAAAACAGCACATTGCCTCATGTTCTACTAAGAAACTCAAAGAAAGCAACCTTATACCTTGCTACTCTCCGAGTCTTGATAAGCACTGGAGTTAGGGCTGGCCAGAGAAAGCTGTGATTTAAAAGGAAATGCTGTATATTTGGCACTCTGAAGACTTAGCAACATAAATGAAGGGTACTAGAATGCTGAAGACTTGGCTCTTGGTGTAGCAGGTTGGGCCACCAGCATACAAGGTTTAGAAAGGTGACGCCATGGGTGAGGAGGTAAAGGGGACCACATCAGGAGGTGCATGTGAAGTGGCATGGCCATAAAAGATGAAAAGCAACAGCTTAATCTTCTGTTTCAGGCTGGGAGATGTGGGAGAACTTTGTTGCCCAAATAAGGAGAGCATCGACTTTACCCCTGGCATGGGGAGCAGGGAGATTACCTCACTTCCAGACTTGCAGGATAAATCCTGCTCTCCCAGGGCACTTTGCAACTGTCAGATTCAGTTTCTGAAGTGCTGGCATACTGGAACCTTGGTGGAATCTCAAATTCTTGCGTAATGCAAGTTGTAATAGTTGTTAACAACACCAGAAAGTCACTTTGTTGACAAACCATAAAATAACGGCCATTTAGGGGGAGGAGCTGTCTCTCCCAAAGCCTAGATACAGCAAAGCCTCTGAGATCTTAACCTGTAAGTACAACTACTGCATCTTTACTGGAAAGAGTTTGAAGTCTTAAATGTTTTAAGAATTTCCAATAGGTGAACGCTGTTCCTGTTTTGCTGTTGTCTTTGATTTGCTGTTATCAGATGTTACTGGTAGACAATCAGCAGTCCTAAACTACTGAGCAAGAAGTGGAGGAAAGGCATGGCAGGCAGTGCCCCCAGCACCAAGAAAAATGGTGGTGGGAAGGGAAAGGGCACTGAACAAGCAACGTGGTGCTGTGCAGGGTGACAAAGGGGCCTGTGATGCCCTCCTCCAGCCCCTGCCACACTGTCTGGATCCTGCCATGAGCCCCCCCAGTGCTGCCCCCCTGCAACCAGCAGAGCAGAGGGTCTCCACTAAGGGCTCCCTGCTAAACCTTTACTTCCCTGAAAAACTGTTGCAAACCCAGTCTCCCAGGGTAGCTCTTTGTGTTAATGCCATGTTTGTAACAGAGCTTTTCATGGCTTATTAATTAACTTCCACCCACCCTTGGGAACACCTAGCCACTCCTTTTGTCCTCACCTATCCCAGCCATTTATAGCAGCAACGGGATGCTAGAAATAGAGGTGTGTAGAAGAAAGGAGCATTGGAGCCAACAAAAGGCATATTGGAGTCGATTTGCAAAGGAGATACTGTCTACCTCACAGCATGAAAAGCCCTGGGTGCACTTCAAGGTAAGGGGAGAGGGAGGTGAACACTTTGGGTGCAGACCTAAAATGCAGTCTGTAGAAAGGTTTGGTTCAGGTAATCCCTGTTAAGTTTTTAATAACCTATAGAGTTAGTTTCAGTTTGCTCCAGGGTAGAGATTAATTTTGCTGTGAATGTTTCTTTACTGTATTCCAGGGCTTTTAATTTGAAAGAACCTTGTTAGGTCAACACGAGTTCTGTTATTTTCAGGTTAAGCCAAATGAACAAGCAGGTTGCCCTAAGCCTTAAAGCATCTGTAGCAGCACCTTGAAGTGCAGCCTGAGAGGCAGTTTTGTGCGTTTCTTCACGACTGGGAGATGGCACAGCACAAGTTGGAAAGGCGAGTTGAACCTCCTGCACCAGCCCTGCTGACAGCTCCACAAATTTTGTGGCTTCTCGGAAGAATTTTGTGTCTTAGTAATTGGCTCCCAAGTGCTTCTTCAAAGGGCTCCCAGGCTGCTTGCATGTCTTACGTGCTTAGGTAACTTCTGTGCAAAGTTTGAATTATGGCTTTCACTCTTGAACTTTGCTTTGCAAAAGACTATTCATTGGGCAAAAAAGTAGACAGAGGCTCTGATCATACCCTGCAATTCTTGGCTATGGCAGGCTTTGTGCACCCCAGGTGAAATGCTTCTGCATAGTCGCGTGTGGAAGGAAATGGCTTCAGCCATGATCCCATGCATCGTGCCCTCCTTGCTCCCATTGATATGCTGAATGGTTACAAAATCCCTCTGCTTACGGCTGTAACTGTTCAAATAAAAGATCGGTTCTGTCTTCTGTAGCACCAGGTACTTGCTTCGTTCACCTGCAGCCTGTGCGTGTGAGACAGCCAACAGTAAAATAGCTCTCCGATGAGTGGGACTCATCTTTCTTGAAGGGATTAGAGGATGGGGGATATTTTAGCCAAAGATAAATATGTTGTCTGTTGATCTAACACATGCAGATTTACAGTGGCTTGGTCAGAGACTTGCAGTCTTGTGACAAAGTGTGTGTGGGGGGGGGGTGTGTGACACTACGGGAATAGTATTTAAGAGTGGTGGCAGTCTTTAAAAGTGGTGCTGGCTCTCAAAGTGGTGTGCCAGGGTGGTGAGTGCAGAACAGGTGGTGAAACCCCATGTGCAGGTTCACAGGACATGCTGAAGCCAGTAACAGCCCCTGAGAGTGCAGCTGTGGGTGGCCAAGCCCTAGGGGGTGATGGGGACAAAACCCCCTGCAGTGATCAGGCACAGTACTCGGCTGCACAAGCGCACTGACCAGTACCCTGGGTACCTACAACCCTCTCCTTTAATCTGCACCCAGTCTGCAGAGAGATGCACTCCTCTGGAAGCATCTGCACTCCTCCCTGGAGATCACCTTGATCCCAGCTCTTGGCTCTTCCCCTGAATACCTCTATCACTTGCATATGCTGGGCTGAGGTGCAGCAGGGTGAAGATGACTGCAGTCCCTTCCTGTCCCACTTGCCCCCTGAGCTAGAAGGCGGATACTTTTCCATCTACATATTCCCAGGCAGGGGAACAAGCACCATGCCACAAGGTAGCTTCATTTGGCACCCCTGGGACAAGAAACCCATCATTTCTGCATGAGGACTGGCATCTCTGTGGCCCATATGCTAAAGACATCAATCACTCTTGCTCCTTAAAACTGTCCATTCCAGGAAGCTGCCATGGTTTTGGCAAGCCTGATGTAAGCCACCACTCGCAGCAACAGTGTGGACATCTCTCAGCTGCATGTTGCTAATGTTTTCAGGATGGTGCCACAAGGAGTGGGGTGAGTTCTGCGTGGCCCCTCTGGGCTCAATGCTGGCACATTTGTGCCCATAACTTGCCCACGGGGCATGTTTGGCACTGCAGTACCAGCCCCTTGTTCTGCACCAGAATCACTTTGAGCCTTTGCATGCCTAGATAATCCAGACTGTTATCCTTCCCCGTGTCTCCAGGTGCAAAAGCCACCTGTTGTTTGTGCTCTTTGAAGCACACCCAGATGAAAAGGGTCTGCTGGGAGCATCCAGTTACACTGGAGATGGGCTCAGTGTGCTACACGTTTGAAGATTTGGAACCAGGATGGCACTGTGTAATCTTTTATAAATGTAAAAAACTATTAAAATATCATGGGATGTAGAGATCTACAGAGCCTGTCTTACAGAAGTAGAAAGAAACTGTAATCCTTCTGGAGTATATTGTCATCCTGTTCTATCTTGATTTAGGTGTATGCTGATTTGTTTGCCCCACAAAATACCAACCTGAGTTACAATTTTGGGGGCATCATCCAAACAAATGCATGGACCATTACTGCACACATTAAACCCTACAGTAAAGGTGCAGAAGAAGGATGGTGCCAGACTGGCTTAGGAAAGACATCCAGGCAGGCAAGGTGCCATGTTTTGGAAAACCATCACACCAACGTCAGCTTCAGTTCAAATGAAAAACCAAGAAAATAGGCACTGCAATTGATGTAAGCCTGCTCACTGCCTGGGGGGCCCCTCTGTATTTCTTCTCCTGTCTCATCTCCATTTACACACCTAGAGTGATCAAAGAAAAGGGGATTGTCTCACCCCCATCCCCATAACAGGCTTGGGACCAAAAAATTAAGAAATACTGATAAAAGACTGCCTGTAACCATGCCTTGAAGCTCTTCATGCAGAAGCTGTACTGCAAATTCATATCAGAGGTTGGTACCAGCTGTTGCTGAGGGTCTTCCCTGGCTTTGGGAAGGGCTCTTTTGCCTGAGGATTCGCTCTTTTGGATGAGGTCCCAGTGGACAAGGAAAGCACTCTTGTGCAAAGCAAAGCTTGAAGCAAAAGTGGTTTCAGGCAGGTTTGCATGGTGAACAAAGTCAAATGCTTCTCTGTGGTGCCATCAACAGTGTTGTGACATTGCCACCCGTCTCTACACTTCCACTGTGTTTCCATTTGGTTCATGGCTCCCCAGTCACTGCTAATGCAGCTGGATACGATGACCGTGATTTTATGTGTGGCTCTTCATGTCCTGTTGGATTTTGCTTCCATCGTCTCTCCAGTTTTCCATTGCCAGATCCAGGCTGTCATAGCCTGACTTGTCTTACTGCAGCCAGTCAGTGGGAGGCTGTAGACCATGCCAGATAAAGCTGGTGGTTGCACTCTTGTAAGGCTGACTGGAAGTAAAGGTTCAGTATCTCTTAGTATATCATGGTCTGGAGGCTATGAAAGTCACTATCTTGTGCAACAGGACCATGTGTGAGGATCCTTTGGCCAGAAGAACAGTAGAAAAGGACCACCAGGTCCAGCCTGCAACAAGCCATATGCCCCCATCGACCCTGAGACTGGGCAGGCTTGGAGCCTTCTTTGCTCTCTTAGGAGAGTGCAAACCACAAGTGTGACCATCCCACATTGTAAAGGGGGCTGTATCTTTTCAAAACAACTTAAAGCCCAAGCCAGATCTGCTGCATTTCGAAAATGATGGCTGAAAACGTGGAGTTCACCCTGAGTTAAAAAAGCTTTTAGGCTCAGAGAAGTGAGATCAAGCTTGATGATGCAAACCTCCTTTTTCATGGGCATCAAACCTTAAAAAGATCCTGTACGCGTCCCAGCTAGAATTCGCTGATGGCAATACATAGTGGTTGCCTAATTAGTGCTGGAAAAGACTAACCCCTTATCATTATCCAGGCAAAGCGTGAGTAGATTAGCTGCTTAGTCCAAAGATCTGCCTCTGAGCTCAGGCAGTTTAAAGTCTGGCCAACATCTGATTAAAGGGAGACCTAGGTGAGACTGGGCACAACAGCTGGGCTGAGAGGTGAGCTATTGCAGTGGGGAAGGAGACCTCTTTTTTGAAAGCAGGTTGAAGTTAGGCTGTTACATGTGCTGTTGGTTATTAACTGGTTTTCTGTATTAGAAAAACTCAGTTACCTTGAAAAACTATCAGTTTAGTGTTTCTTTGAGATCCCCATCTTCCGGAGTAATGTGATTACAGGAGACACTCAAATTTCTTACCAAGGAAATCCTTATACCTCTACAAAGGGCTCAGTTTCTAGAAGTTTGAATATTGCATAAGCTCTAAAGCCCCAGAAAACTGAAAGAAAAGCAAAATAAAAATCAGCATTGTAGAGCAGGAGGCTGTCAGAAAAGCTTAGGCTCTGCCTAAAGCAGCCTGTGTCGTGCCAAAGGCCACAGTGATAGTGGTAGTGCAACTTCTTTCTCACTGTCCTACCGCTAACGCCAGACCTGCTGACACAGCTGGGAGAGCCAAAGGTGGCTGGCAGCACAGAGACATAAAATTGTGCTCCTGGTGATAAAAATTCCCAAAGGCAACATGCAAAGTTTGGTGATTTGCACTTGAACTATCAGATAAAAATCCACTGAAACTCTTCTTTCTTTCCAGGCATATCAAATGTTTCATCATTTTTGGCCTTTGTCTGGGATTCCTCATCCTGCCAGGATTCTTCCATATGAAGAAGTAAGTAAAGCAGGAGCAAGGTTGCATGGCTTTGTCTGCCCAGGGCAGCAAGGCTCTGACCTGTGACACCTGCTTTAAGTCTCATGAGGTTTACGCGATGGAAGGACAGTGGCCAAAAGTTAGGTCCTAGATCCACATTTGGGCAGGCAAGGAATCAAATTAGCTAAAGTTCAGCTCTTCAGGGCAAAATCAGCCTTATGGGAAAGGGGATTGAACTGAAGCCTTTTGATAAGTGAGGAGCTGGAGACACATAAAATGATCCGACATCTGTGCCTGAGGGATTGGGCTTGTTTTGGTTGGTGCCTTGCACCAGCTGCAGGTGCGGTATCAGAAGGAGGTCCTGCTCAGGTTGGCTTTGACAGGTCTCAGAGATGGGGTATGGCACTGGAGAAGCTGTTTTTCCCATCTGTTGTCTTCCTGCAGAATGTCGAAGAGCCGTGAGGATCTACTGGTGCCTTGCCATGCCAAGACTAATGTCATGTTCCTCAAGACCCACAAGACAGCGAGCAGCACTGTCCTGAACATCATGTTCAGGTTTGCGGAGAGGTACAACCTCACTGTTGCACTCCCAGCTGACCAGCTTGTCCACCTGGGCTACCCAATGACCTTCCTGGCCCACTTTGTGGAGGATTTTCAATCCATAGGACAAAACTACAACATCATGTGCAACCACCTGCGGTTTAACCCCTCGGAGGTAAGAAAGAGCCACATCACCTGCTGAGAAACCTGATTGAACAGACGGTGCCTCCAGACTAACAGCCTGTCGTCTTCTTCCCTGCAAATAGGTGAAAAAGGTGATGCCAGTGAATACCTTCTACTTCTCCATCCTAAGGAATCCCATTCCTCTGCTGGAGTCTTCCTATATCTACTACAAAAACGATGTGCCTGCCTTCAGGATTTCCAGGGATGTGAACGAGTATCTGGCATCACCCATGAAGTTTTACCGTCCGGCGGATTACAAGCGAAACATCTATGCCAGGAATATCATGTGGTTTGACTTTGGCTATGATAACAATGCAGAGGTCAACAAAAAGTACGTCCAGGCAGTCTTGAAGGAGATTGAACAGAACTTCCACCTGATCTTGATAGCTGATTACTTTGATGAATCCATGATCCTCCTGAAGCATACTTTGTGCTGGGATCTGGATGATGTGGTTTACTTTAAGCTCAATTCCAGAAGCCAGGACACTGTCCAGACCTTGACTCCAGAGAGTGTAGAGAAGATAAAAACATGGTGCTCACTGGACTGGAAGCTCTACCTGCACTTCAATCAGAGCTTCTGGAGTAGAATTGAGGAGACCATAGGACTCGAGGAACTGGAGAAGGAGGTGAAAGACCTGCGAATGAGACAGAAAGAGCTCATGGAGACCTGTCTCTCAGACCATGAGGCAGTGAGGGAGGATCACATCAAGAACAAAGCTTTCCTGCCTTTCCAGTCAGGGGCTGCAAATATCCTTGGGTACAACCTCAGAGAAGACTTAACCAACAGGACTCTGAGAACCTGCCAGAAAATGGTTATGCCAGAACTCCAGTACATGTCCTATCTTTACTCTGTTCAACACCCGCACAAGAATAGGAAGCAGCTAGGCTTGCCCCAGCAGTGGACCAGTTTAGAGGAGAAGATGCATCTCTCAGCTCGCAACTAGGTCACACAACAACCCAGTGTGGTTTCCCACTGCTTTGCATCACCCCATTTCTGGCACATGACTGGCCCACAGGACTCTTGCACATGAGGGAATGGTGGGGGGTGTTCTGGGGCCACTGAGCTGGTGGTGGGCTCCTTTCTGGGGACCTTGAGTCAAAGGCTCTGCATTGATCAGCCTCCTGCCCGCTCCCAGGCAGAGGGAACAGCCTGCTGCTGCTGAGTGCTGGGCAGGCTTCCAGCTGGCTTAGACATTCTCCCTCTTAATCATGGGCTTAATCATTGTGTTTGCATTCAGCTTTATTTAACAGCCATTATTACATCCTGGCTGATCACAGATTACTAGAGCACGTCCTGGTTTTTGTCGTTTAAAGGAAAAAAGGGGAGGGGGAGTGAAACGAGGAGGAGAATGCAACATGGGGTCTGCTGTTCAGCAACATCCATGCTCAACAACATCTAACCACCCTGCAGTGCTGGGGCCACTTTTCAGACGGGAGTCCTGAGCTGGGCGCATTGGCACGCAGCCTTTCCCTGCCGGCACATACAATGTCCCTCTCGTGTGTCATGAGGTGCAGGGGGCCTTTGCACCACTCGTGACCACTCGGGGCTCCCCTGGGTGGGCACGTTTTGTGGTTTCAGCCCTCTCTCGAGGGCAAGGGTCCCTAGTCCTTGGGCATAGATGATTCCTTGGGCTCAGCATCCCTGAAGGTCTTGATCAGCAGAGGCTTCATTGGTCTTCCCCCTTGCTGTGTTGGTCAAATTCTCCACCACTGATTAGAAAAGGGTGGAGTGAGGCATGGCTGCTGCTTCTTTAGTGCACGACCTCATTATTGAAAGAGGTAATTAAACCTGCCTGGGACATCTTTGCTAGTTAGCCAGCACCCTGCTGGTGCTGGGAAGGTTTGTCAGAAGGATGGCAGCACCAAGCCCAACAGCTTTTGTTAATGATCGCCCATTGCTGGTTTTCAGTGCACCCACCATCACCAGTGGTGCAATATTTCAAAGCTTAGCTGGTATCCCCTTCCACTTGCACCAATCAGGGTGGCAGCAGGGACCTGGATGGCACGACTGGGATAATGGATCCTGGGTTCCTTGGCTTGTAGCTTCACCTTGGGGTGAAGCTAGCTGGGCAGCATCTCAGCCCAGGAAGCAGGAGAGGTGCTGTCAGAGGGGAGTGGGGTGAGAAACAAAGCTGGGATTTTCCTCAGCTTCTTTTACACCCATCAGGTAGCCAGGGAAGCCAGACAAGGCAAGGGTTAACGTCCTGCAATGCAGCCTTCGCCCCTCTGCAACCTATGTGTTGTACAACAGGAGCAACAGAAGATTAACAGCACCTTCATGGTTTTCTGCTCCAGCAACCCTCGCTAAAATTAACCAGGTTTAGGAGGCATTTGTCACTAGCCAGGGGGAGGAGATGGCAGCCCCACCTGTTCAGCCTTGGCAATCCCTGGGGGCCTTTCCCAACCAATTCTGCAGCCTGAGCCTGAGCTTTCACCTTGGAGCTTCTGATCCGTGACTTGCTGCATGAGTTTTGTCAAGGCCTTTCAGCTAAGCTGCTGATGGGGCTGGAGTGTAAGTATGAAAATAATTCCTTAACAGCTGACCTGTGTGTGGGTGAGGGTCCTGGGAAGGCTGGGACCCTCCAGACCACAGCCCCCAGGTATTGAGCTCACAGCTGGGATGGACCATGGTGAATGGTTGCAAAACTTGGGCAGGAAGGTCTGGCCTGGGAGGAGGGAAACCGAGGCAGGAAATACAACCACCCCCCCCTGCCCATTTGCATCCTAGTTCTGCCCAGGCTGATAATGGTGCCTTTGTGCTGCCCAACACTGCACGAGTGACTGTCACTGCTGACTCAGGGCTTTGTCCCGGCCCCCACGCTGTGGGAGCCCTGTGACCATTGGTAGGGGGACCCTACAAGGGGAGGGTGGCAGTGAAGCAGCGAGGTGACGGATTCTGCAGAAAGCTGGCGGCTGCAGGATCTGGTGTTACCCCGTGGTGGGGGCGAGGGACAGAGGGGACACCCCCAGCTGAGCAGGACCTGGTGAGTACCTTTGCTTTCTCCATAGGGTGATCAACAAGAGCTCCTAATTATAACACAGGTGAAAGTTGCCTTCAGCTACTCCAGCTGCACCCTGGAGTGGGATGCACATCTCCTTCTGCAGTGACAACCTGGGACACCTAACCTGGGGACAGTTGATGGCAGCAGCACTCCTGCTGTCCCCAGAGGAAGGGCTGTCTGGCAATGTTCTCACCGGGCTGCGGCCAGGGTCCATGTGGTTTGTGTCCTGCACTCCAGGTTTCCCCTGCAGGGGAGGGGGAAAGGAGGAGCTGGATGGGTCTGCTGTACTGGAGGCACCAGAAGCACAGGACAAAATGCTCCCTGATCCTGTTGCAAGGAGCCTGGGCTGGTCCTAGGGTCTCGGCCATGCAGAGATGGGCTCTGCTCCCCCAACACCCTCTTGACCTTATTCTCTAGACTGTTCACCAGCTTTGCTACCCTTCTTTGGACACACTCCAGTGAAGCTGGTGAGGGGTCTAGAGCACTAATCTTATGAGGAGCAGCTGTGGGAGCTGGGGTTGTTCAGCCTGGAGAAAAGGAGGCTCAGGGGGAGACCTTCTCACTCTCAACAACTACATGAAAGGAGGTTGTAACAAGGTGAGAGGTTGGTCTGTTCTCCCAGGTAACAAGTGACAGGACAAGAGGAAATGGCCTCAAGTTGCACCATGGGAGGTTTAGGTTGGATACTAGGAAAAATTCTATGATTCTATGAAAATTTCTTCACAGAAAAGGTTGTAAAGCCTGGAACAGGCTGCCCAGGAAATGGTGGAGTCACCATCCCTGAAGGTATTTGAAAGATGTGTAGATGTGGTGCTGAGGGATATGGTTTAGTGGTTACCTGGCAGTGCTGGGTTAACAGTTGGACTTGATGGTCTTTCCCAGACAGAACAATTCTACAATTCTGTGACAGTGGTAGTGGGGAACTGCAGGTCTCAGTCTCCCTTTTGCTGACTGCCCTCAGTTTTCCAGAAGACCCTTTAGAGGAGCATCTTGTGGATCAATTTAATTTTATTTAATTTTATTTCAGGGTAGCCCAGGTCAGTCTCTTCAGCGTTACCCAAAATCCTATCTGATCTTTGAGCAGCAGTGACTTGCCACTGCAGGAGTGCATGTTCATCCCTTTTCAACCCCAACCCTGCTCGTAGTCACCTGCCGTGCAGCCCATGCTCCTGCATGCTTCCCCAAACCCAAGCCCACCAACCCAGACCCTTCTAAGAACAACCCAGCTCCCAGCATGCACCCCCAGTCATGGCCAGCAGCCAGTTGTCCTCACTCCATCAATCCACCAGGGTGGGGCTGTGTCTTGCTGCTGCAAATGCCATGGGCTCCCGGCACTTCCCCGCCCGGACTGTGCTCTTTGAGAAGGAGTCCAATGGTGTCACGTACCGTGTGCCTGCTCTGCTCTACCTGCCCTGCGTGGCCAAGCTGCTGGCTTTTGCAGAGGAGCGGCTGAGTGCTGACGATGCCCACGCCAACCTGCTGGTGCTCCGACGTGGAACCATCTACAGGAGCTACGTGGAGGTGGGATAGGGGATGCACGTGGGGTTGGGGAACACACGCTGGTCGGGGGGGCACAGGGACAACTGGGTGATTATCCTACATGGCTTCTGCATAGCATAGCCAAGCTCCTGGAGGCATCTGCATGGGGTGGGAAGGCTGGGTCAGTTGATGGGGAGTGGTCCTCAACCCTCTCCTCCTCCTTGGGCAGTGGGAAGACATGCGTGTGCTGGAGACAGCAACACTGCAGCATCACCGGTCGATGAACCCCTGCCCACTCTACGATGAGTTCACTGGTACCCTCTTCCTTTTCTTCATCACGGTGCTGGGCAGGACGCCAGAAGCCTATCAGATCGTCACCGGCCAAAATGTCACCCGCCTCTGCTGTGTCACCAGCACTGACCAGGGCCAGAGCTGGAGCACGGCCACAGACCTGACACAACAGGTCATTGGCAGGGCCATCAAAGGTAGCCCATCAGATAGGGGCAATGAGGGGGGATGACAGGTAGCAAGAGAGTGACACTAGGTTTTGGCTTCCTGGAGCCACCCGTGGTGTGGCCGGAGGTGGAGTCAGGGTAGGAAGCCCACAAGCAGCAGAGATGGGGTAAAAGATGACCTCAAGCAGAGGGGAGAAGGGATGGAGGGAGTATCTCTATTGCTCTCATGGGGGGAGAGAAGGACCATGTGTGAGGACACCCATACAGCAATTGGCACCTTGTTTGGCTAGACTGGGGGGGGATGCCTTGGAGACCCTTCCCTGTTGGGCATGGCAGGGGGTCCATGAAGGCCACTCTTCACCCTCATCTCATCTCTGTTCCCCAGACTGGGCAACATTTGCGCTGGGCCCCGGGCATGGGATCCAGCTGCGGTCTGGCCGGCTGCTGGTGCCTGCCTACAGCTACCACATTGACTGCAAGGAGTGCTTCGGACAGCTCTGCAAGACCACCCCTCATTCCTTTGTTTTCTACAGTGATGACCACGGCCAGGGCTGGCGCTTTGGGGAGTTCATCCCCAACCTGCAGACTGGCGAGTGCCAGCTGGTCTCAGTGGATGAGGAGGACGGCTCCAATGTCCTCTACTGCAATGCCCGCAGCCCCTTGGGCTTCAGGGTCCAGGCCCTCAGCACAGATGATGGGGCTGTCTTTCATGGGGGGCAGCTGGTCCAGCGGCTGGTTGAGCCCCCTCATGGCTGTCACGGCAGTGTCATTGGTTTCCCTGCACCTTTTGTATATGTCCCGGCCACTTCGCGAGACCCTGTGATGCCCCTCCAGGGCTCAGTTCGACAGCTGCCCTCTGGGATGCTCCCGGGGTTTTGGTCCCTGCCCACCCAGCAGGCAGCAGGGGATGAGCTACCTGCCGTGGCCACCAGCAGCCACTGTGAGCTGGCCAAACCCAAGGAGGGCTGTCGTACCCCAGGGAATCACAGCCAAGGGGACCCTGCAGTGATCCCCAGCCCTGCTGCCTTCTTCCAAGCACCAACGTGGGTCCTCTACTCCCACCCCACCAGCTCTATGTCACGGATCAACATGGGGGTTCACCTGAGCACGTTCCCCAGGGACGCGGAGAGCTGGACTGAGCCGTGGGTCATCTACGAGGGTCCAAGTGCTTACTCAGACCTGGCTTACATGGAGTTGCCCTACAATGAGGCCTCCATCTCTGGTGGCCCAGCCATCGCTTTTGCCTGCCTCTATGAGAATGGCATGCGGTCACCCTATGAGCAGATCTCCTTCAGCATGTTCACACTGCATGATGTTCTCCAGAACATCCCCCTGACAGCCACTGCTCCTCAGCAGGCTAGCGGCCCCCCACGCCGCAGGAAGTGGGGAAGAAGGAGCTGCCTTGTCTCCTAGTGCCTCCCTAGATGAGCTTCCCCTGGTCCCCCAGTGCCGGACACCAAGGCACCCAAGAAGCCAGAGCACTGGAACGTTCACAGCCCGAGGGCCTGCTGCTGGCCAGCACAGCTGACATCACAGGAGGCATACACTGCCATTCCAAAACTGGCTTTTATTCATTTTTATTGCTATTTTTCAATTATATAGTTGGTTGAGCATGGAGGGTTGTTCCAGCAGCCCAGCCCCAGGCTCCTTTCTGAGCTCGTGAGCCACACCATGAAATATAGAATGGGGACAACAGCAGCAATGCAGAGGAGAAGGCAGCCAGGGGCACCCCCTGCCCCCTGTGCGTGCCACATTAGCTGGACCCTACCTGATACTACCACCATGCTCCAAGGATCTTCCTCCCATAGTCATATATTTTTTTAATTGCTTCTTTTAATGATGCTGCTCCAGCCCATTCCTCTTTTTCTCTACAGTCTCTCCAAAGTTGTTTTGCTAGTTTAGTCTGGGGCTGGGTTACTTCACCATAGCTGGTATGGGGCTGTGTTTTGGATTTGTGCTGGAAAGTGTTGGCAACAAAGGGACGTGTTTGTTCGTTATGCCTGAGCAGTGCTAACACAGAGTCAAGGACTTCTCTGCTCCTCCCACCACCCGGCCAGCGAGCAGACTGTGGGTGCACAGACACCTGGGAACAGACACATCCAGGACAGCTGACCCCAAGTGACCCAAGGGGTAGTCTGTACCCTAGGAGAGGGAGGTTGCTGCTCAGGGAGGCCCTGGACATCAGTTGGTGGAGCTCAATTGTTCACATTTGCATCCCTTGTCTTTCTTGGGTTTTATTTCTGTTATTTTGTTTTCCATTAAAATTTGCTGTTTGTTTTGTTTAGTTTTGTTTATTACCTCACTTCATTTCAATTATTAAACTGCTTTTTCTTAATCCATGAGTTTTCTCACTTTTACCCTTCCCGGTCTCTTCCCCCTGATGCAGCTGGGGGGAGGAGTGAAGGGGTAGGTGAACAGCTTTATGGTGCCTTGTTGCCATCTGGGGTTAAACTGTAACAATTGCCCTTAGTTACTGTTATATTTGGCTGTTGGATGGCTTGGTTTTTTTAAGCTACTTTTCTCTGAACCTTACCAGTCTGGGGGCAAACATCCTCCCTGCACAGACAGGTCCAGGTCTATACCCACACTCAGTCCCTGTAAAGGTTTAGGGGATGAGGACAGAGGGATGTGGGATACACTGAAGCCAGGGACAGCACCTGTCAGTGCAGCAGCAGGTGGTGTGATGGGGTCCTGGGCCATTGGGGACGAGTGGCTGCCCCTAACATTTGCTGCATAGGTGAACTTTGGTGGACTACACCTCAGTTCCAGTACTGCCTCCCCCAGTACAACTCCATCCAAGTCCTCCAGCTGGAGTCCAGCTTGGCTTCTCTGGTCTCCTTTGCCTCTCCTGCTCCACGCAGGAGACAACCACCAATGCAAGCTGCCCTAAATACAGCTTGATTAACAAAAAAAAGCCAGTGGTCCAGCTTTTATCTCTACAAATACCACCGTGTCACATTTTGCCGATAAGGAGTGGCTGGGGAAGCCATTGGGCTTGTGCTGGGATGCCAGCAGCCAGGTCCTCACCTTCACCCCTCACTGGGCTGGTTTCCAACCCCAAATGGCTGCCAGCCCCAAGAGCATTTGCTCCAGGAAGAAGGAAGAGGTATCACCATATTACCCAGCACAGGGCTCTGCAGGGGGACAACCCTTTGCATGCTTACCCCACAGACCTGCTTTGACATCTCATGTGGGCTGGGGCGACTGTCCCCCATGGGGGATTCCGTCCGTCTTGCACAGGGCTCTTGCACCAGGTTGGTATCACAGTTCCTGGTGTATTGCCACCGTGGTATTTGCCACTGGCCAAGGGACACACAGGGATGATACATCCTCCAAGTACCAGCCTCCTGGCACTGCTGCAGGTCTCTACTTCCCCTCACAAAAGCCACAGAGGCACCCGATGCAGCCATTGAGGATCTGGAGGGAGGCCAGTACCATCTCAGAGGCACTGGCAAGCAGGAGGAGGGAGAAGAGGACAACATTCCAGGCCACAATGCCCTCTGGCTCAAGGCAGATGCTCCAGGTGTGACGATCATGCAGATAATTCTCTGTCCTGCATGACAGGGAGAGGAGGAGATGCAAGATGATGCCCTGCAGCAGGTCAGGATTCGCATGCCCTTCCACCATGCCCTGTCTGTCCCAGGGACAAGCTGGGAGGCACCATGTACAAAGCCACAGAAGGTGAGGACCTCTTTAGCTAGGCAAGGTCATGCATCACCACCAGCAAGCCCACCCACCCCACCCATCAGAAATAACCCCAACTTAATTAGCAGCAAGCTGACAAGGCAGAACCAGCCACTCAACCCTCCCACCTCACCTGATGTCAGGCTCCTGGCCACCAGCATCCAGGAAGGGGTAGCCCCAGTGGGTGCCATGCCCATGACCACGCTCAGTGGCATTGTAGAAGCAGAGGGGTCCGTTGGTCAAACCCACCCCGGAGAGAATAAAGCAGGCAGCAGCACCCAGGAGTGCCAACTTGGAGAGCACAGCAGAGATGAAAGCCTGTGGGCAGCACCCAGGAAGGGAGATGGGGAGGAACCAAAAGTCAAGCGGGTTCCAAAACATGGCTGCATGTTATCAGCAGAGTTTGGTAAGGGAGCAAAACTCCCATTCCCTTCACCCCAAGGGGTTCCAGTCCTGGGGAGCCAAGGATGGAGCCATCGCCGGGCTGTCTCAAATGGGGCAGAAGCAGGCAAAGAGTTGGGAGAGGCAGGGAGCTGCCACATGAAGGGCAGTGGGGCAGAGCCCAGCATGCTTGGGAAACCCCGTCCTCTGGGGAGGTCATACCGTGCAGCATCCCACTATGGGGACATGGGAGATGGGGCACCCTGCCACAACCCACCATGGGGGAGAGGCCACCCACCACATCCCACTGCAGTGCTATGGGAGAGGGACACCCTGCCATGTCCCACTCTGGGGCCACCCACCACACATTGCTTGGGACTGCTTTGGCACAGGGGTCCCACAACTGTCTTACGTTGCGACGGGTGCCACAGTCAGAGCAGCCAGCACATCGCCACCCCACCGCTGTGATGTGGGTTGCTGCCAGCATCACCTGCAGGAAGGAAAAAACAGCTGGAAGACAAAGGGGAGCCACCTACTACATCCTTTCATCCTGGCTCCACAGACACATAAGGAAGGATGCTATGCAAACCATGGTACTCACAGTGATGCCACCTCCCCAGATGCCTGGCATGGCCTTGGCATGCTGGCTGATGTGCCCCTCCATCAGGTACTTTGATGCCCCACCAGGGAAGAGCAGGAGGATGTTGGCTGCTATGGAGAGTGCACCCAGCACCAGCAGGGAGGGACCCAAAATCCGGCTGCACTTCCCCACACACATGGCCACCCTGCATAGGGATAGGGAGGAAGAGGAAGAAAGGAAGGAGACCAACCACCATGACTTGGTTGACTTGGAGTGCTTACAGTGAGCAGCAGGGAGCCAGGAAAGGGGTGAAATCCTTGGATAAGGACTTGTGAAAGTGCATCAATCTGCAATCAAATCCAGCAGCAACTCCATTCTCATCATGCACTAGTCCTATCATAGATCTGAGTATGCTGAAACTAATTGATTGATTACAGGTTATCACCTATCCTCCCAGGCAAGCCATCCAACTGCGCTAGTGTTTTATTTTCACCTAGAAAGTCCCTGCTCATCTCCAAGTGATACCTTGTCAAAAATAAGCTCTCCCTCTTCTGTACCTGCAAGACAGGGATTGTCCCATGGCTGCTCTGGGACCACTGAAAACAACTGGCTTTGCTGTTGTCCCAGCTTCCTAGGTTTCTTCTACTCAGTGCTTCAGGTTGATTTTATGCATTTTCCTCTTTCCCAGTGGCTCGCAACCCATTTTGCACAAGCTCCCTGAACTGAGCTGCTTCTTGCACTGGCTGATTTATTTTAGGCTCACCCCGGCTTTGCAGAATGAGCAGGCACCTCGTAGTTGTTTCCGTGGGAAGAGTTGCCTCAGACCTCCCTCATGCGTGGCATCAGCAATGGGGAGGAGCGGCTCAGGCTGCAAGTCCAGCCCCAGCACAGCCTGCAAGGACAGCGGGCAGCAGCTGAACTGGGAACTTGAACCTGCTAGAGACCAGACACACCAGTCCCAGCAGGCTGCTGAGGGGTTGGGAGGGCTGAATGTGGAGGAACAGGGCTGCAAAGCCCTGCTGCATAGAGAGGGAACCAAGCCAAGAAGCCCACGGTGGACCACCAACTCAACCCATCCTGGAGCTTCACCTCCCCTCTGCTTTCTATCTTCCCTGCCTTAGTTATAAGGAATTTAGGGCCTCTTGCCCCCAAGGCGGTCCCACTTGGCAGTTCAAGGATTGAGTATGGTTGTTTCCCCAGAACCACGAGAACCCAGGGTTGAGTCCCACCTCCTCAGTTTAAAGAAACTTCCAGAATAGCTCTTGCTCCTCTGAAGTTCACAGCATGGGTTGCTTTCACCAGCCAGAGGCTTTTGTGGTCTCCCAGTAACCTCTCAAAGGTCTCCTTCCCCTCCACCACTGCCCTCTCCTTGGGGAAGGCAGGAGGTCTCCATCTCCTAGGAAGCTCTCCAGAGCTTGCTGTTCCCCCACTACTACTCTTGAGACAGAAGCAAGTTTGCATTAGCTGTTTTCTACCTCAGCCAACAGAGACTTGTCTAAGCCCCTCTGTAAGGAAAGGTAAAGCAAAAGTGCAGCTGAACCAGTCTCAAAAGAAAGACTCCCTCCCTGCCAGCACATTTCCACATCCAAAAGGAAAAGGATTCAAGCATAGGCCAGGAGAGCAAAGGCCAAGGAACCTGTCCTCCCACCTTCCCAACTTACCTGGGAGCGATGCCACGTGGAGCCAGCAGCATCCACCCTTTGGATGAGCTCTGTCCTGGAGTCATCACCCATGAGTGACTATTTATGATGCCCCAGCATGTGTTCCACGTCTTCCTCCTCCACCCTGAGGTCCACCCACCACATCAGTCATGATCCTTCCTTCTCCCCAACAACCAGTGTCTCAAAAGGAAGAATGACTGTCCTGTCTGAATGAGCCAGCCTCTGGTGGCACCGTAGCTGATCCACCTATTCAATTATGCCCCCTTTCCCTGGCAAAAGCCCCAAGCCCACCAAAACACGCACAATTTCAGATTTAAAGAATTCTACCACATCTGCCCTAAATGCCTTGACCATTACCCAACCATAGCAAACACCGTTTTTCATGGAACCACCTGCAATGTCTATGTAGGGTGAACACTTCCCTCTCTCTGCAGACCACTTCAAACACGATCATTGTGTCACCATGAGCCCACCAAGGGCTTCTTCTGTCGCATTTCACCTTATTTTCCTCACTGGGCAAGAGCTTTGTGCATAGTTGCTGAACAGTTCATTTGCCTCTTCTCATTTTTACCCACAGAAGAGCACACACTATTTTAACAAAAGCATCTAAATAAATATTCTCATGTCTCAGATGGTCCCTATCTCCCACCCTTTGCTTCCTTGCAGATGGCCCAGCTTTTCCTCTGGGTATTGAGCATACCACTATTATCTCACATCTTGGTGATAACACAGAAAGAAAGTTTATTTCTGGATACCTTAATTGCAAGTAATCAGACAAGAGAATTTCAAAGTTCTCTCTGGGGTGCCCACGGCTGGCAGTTAGCCTGCAATGGAGAAGCTCCTCTTCTGCACCCACAGAGAAGGTCTGACAAGCAGCAGCTCCAAGACAGGAATAGGACCAGGAACACATGACCTCCACATCTGAGAACAGGAGACGGGGAAGCTGTAGTACAAAAGATGGTAAAAATAGGGCAGTTTTTCTGTCAGAAGAGTTGCAGGCAGCACAAGAAAAGAGGAGAATTGCTAATGAGCTCTACAGCAACAGAATCTTCTCAGAGTTTGGAGGTTCTTATTCCCCTGTGTTCATCATGAGGACCTGAGGCACATCAGCTGCTTCAGACACAGGCTTCCCTGTCTGCCACAGCCACAGGAGACAAAGCATAAGTGCAGCTGTCTTACAGCCCCGATACAGTCTTGCTCTGATATAATAAATAAATTACAACAAAACAGCTAGAGTGTTACCTTTTGGTTTATAACCCAACATAACTCCACTTAAGGTAAGACACGAGTAGCGTTTGCCAGCATGTTTCAAAGTGGCTTTTCCTGCTTTCAAATCAGTAATAACTATAGGACTGTTGGGAATACAAAATCTGCTCTGAACAAGCATGCCACTGTTTGTTGGAAGAAATAGAAATTGGAGTTGGAGACCTGGAGTGCCACATGGAAAAAGATGAACGGGTGAGGCTGGGTAACATCAGCCAATTCCACTTTTCTAGGAAAAATAAGAAGAGCAGATTATCTGAATAATCCTCTGAAAGGAAAATTCATTTGCACCAGCACGTAAATCCCCATTTTGTTCTTAAGACAAAGAGGTTTCTAAAAAACAGATAGCAGCAAAGGCAAAAACATGTATTCTCAGCAGACTGCTGAGAATAATCCATTTTTTCTTCCTCTCTCTTTTTTAGAAAGAGAGGAAGTATTTGGAAGAAAATGTGTTGCAACCTCATCTTGTGCCATTTTCTACGTCACAGCAAACTGAGCTTCCTACATTGTCCCACGCATGATCTGGTCAATCATCCCCACAGAAAACCCCATGCCATTCAGAGTAAAGCTTCAGGGTGAATCTTTTCCCCAAGATCACTGATCTTCCCCTTACGCCCACTCCACCTCAAGTCTGCAATAGTAATTAATAAAAGGTTAATTTCAACCCTGCACAACTTCCTAAGCACCATGAGCAGTTGCACGCCTCCCTTCCTCACATGAGGACTTCATTATGAAAGTGTCAGCATGGCAATTATGAGCAAGTAACTTGCTGCCAAGACACCCAGCCACAGTGCTGCCAAACTTGGTCCCATGCAAAGACCATTCTGGCTCTGCAAGTTCCTCCTCCTAACTCATTCTCTGGCTCCAGATCACAGCTGAAGAGATGCCAGCCACTTTCATCCCAATTGCTTTGCTTTATCCCATCACACTTCAAGGACTCTCTTGTCCACAGTTTGCAGGTCACATTTGTCTCTTTCTGAACTTTTCTGAACTGGTCTTTGAACCTTTTGTAACCATTCTCTTAATGATGCCCATTCCCCCCCCCCCCCAAGCATGTGGTCTCTCCCACTGCTCTCTGTGGCATCTGCAAACCTATTTCTGCCACGAGGTAGCTAAGACTTCTCCAAACTCACGTGTGGGGATGTTCACTGCCAACAGTGATCACCTCAGACAAGCCCTGCAGAGCTTGTGGCTAGAACAGAGACTGAATAAATACCAACATGACGCTCCAGACAACATGGCATTTCCTTTGGCTTCCTTATAAGTTTCACCTGGTGCAGTACTTCAGATGAAATAAACCAACTCAGTTAAAAGTTGGAAGGAGTCTACAGAAAGGAAAAATAAATAAATTAAAACCAAGAGGTACCTTGAGTCTGCCCTGTAGCTCCTTGACCTACAGACTGCGATGAAAAAATATTTCCGACTCAGTTGGAATGGGATTTTCCTAAACTGCATGAAAAGATGAGGCTGTTTTCCAGCCTTGAGAGGCACAAAAGCAAATCTTCATCACAGAAACTGGAAATGTCCAGTTAACATAGTGAGGAGATGTCCACACACCGAAAAACAAAGAGAAATTCACTTCCAAGATACCCCTAGAAATGTGGCCAGAACAACAGCCCTCTCCTGGGCTCCTCTGGAGGTCAGCACCTCACAGAAGGGTGCTAACCACAGAACTTGGACAACCTCCCTTGAGAAAGCTTTGCATTTGGATAAGCCAAGCGTATTTGCCCTCCTCTCCAAGGCATGCTGGAAATGAGTCACGATGACCACTGGTTGAAGATTTTAGCATGACTGTTGGCACAGTCAGTCACTCTATTCCATAACTTTTTGGAGAGTTCAAACAGGGCAAGACTGGAGCCCTGACTGAGTTACTGTTTCAGTGGAGACTCACCTACAGTCAGAAACATGAGAATGACCTGACAAGAGTTTCTTAAGCTTTTGTTTGCCCACTTTATCTGCTAAGTACTTGTCCAGAAGGGACTCCGCTCATCAGCAGTTCATGTGAGACAATTACAGGAACATCCCAGGGAGCCCAAAATAACAAGTGCAGAAATTAGAGGCTCTGGTCTTGACAACCTCTACCAGGATATTGACAATTCAGAATAGAAAGATATTTTCTCTGCTCTTCCAGTGGGAAGAATGGAAAATCCTATGTCTGCCTCTTTTTATTCATTTTCATAAGGGTATTTTTCCTATCAAAGCACCAGAAGTCTGTCTTGCTTCAAGATTTTTTTTTAACTTCTAGAATGGACTGAAGCTTTCCCAGGCTAAGCAAGTAGCTCAATGTAACCAACAATACCCTACCAGCAGCAACTGGATGCTTTCTACTGAAGTCAGTTACTTATTTGTATTTATTATCAGACACTACATTGCAAATGGGCTTCCAATTGAGGCAAGCCCTGTCCTTGCTGGGTGGGCAGACCTGGAGCTAGTATCTAAAATAACACACGTTTGGACTGCTGCAGCTTTACTACTAATTCTGTAAAGAGAGTCAACACCAATGAAAGCAGCTACAGCCAGGACAGGAGTATCGTAAACTTGCCAGAGATTCAACAGAAGCTATGGCACCTGGATTTATCCTGACAAGTTGAGATTCACAGACCAGGAGACAAAGGAAAAAAGAAAAGCACCCAATCTGATAATTTTACTAAGAAGTTGGATACACATACATAAGGGACTCAGACCAATTTTCTTTTCTTCTACCCCAGTAACCTTAAGGAAAAATGCACGGACAGACTTTCATTAGAACTAAACCAACAACAACAAACCAAAAACCCACAAAAAAAAAAAAAAAAAAAAAAAAAAAAAAAAAAAAAAAAAAAACCCCCAAAAAAAAAAACAAG
>JANIJG010000697.1:34021-52108 GCA_024611175.1 Megaceryle torquata | reverse complement strand
GGGGTGGGTGGGTGAGGGGGAGGAGAAGGAGGGAGCCCAGAGACGGAATATAGTTATAGTGTGTAGAAGTGAGAGGGAGATAAAAAAAAAACCAAAGGGGGGGGGGGGGGGGAGGGGGGGCGAAGCCAAAAAGTGGTGTTTGTTCAGCACTTGGATTCCCCAGAGGGGTTGGAAAGGCACAGGGATGCTCCAGGGGTGTGGGTTGTGGTGTTGGTCATGGCAGGGTTTGAGCAGGATCACAGCAGGAAGGGGCTTGGAGCCAAGCAAGGGGACATGTGGTCCCCAAAACCCAGCCGCCGGCCATTCCCCCCGAGCCAAGACGACTCCATCCATGGAGTTAACTTCAGTGTTACACTTGATCCTTGGAGGATGGCAGGAGTCTGAGAAAGGAAAGAGCCACTAATCCCCTTGGACAGCATCCCGCAGGGATTGCCCTCAGCTGGGGCTCTGGCAGCAGCAGCCACCCTGGCTGGGGACTGGGGGCCAGACCCTCTGCTGTTCCCTCTGGGCTTCACCCTGAAAAGACACACCAGTGAGAGCAGAAAGCAGTTGCATCCCTGCACCCCAAACCCTCCAGCTGGAAAGAGCATCCCCCGCCCCCAGCAGTCGTGGGGTGTCCCAGCTCATCTGGGTGCCGCGTCCCTGGGGCCGGGAGGCGCTGGGACGAGCCTTAGCTTCTCATGACCGAATTTAGTGCACTTAGTCTTTTAGGGCTGGGACAATCACTTAGCGCTTAACCTTTCGCAATTCGGTGCCTGCTTGACCTTCAAACCTTTTGTAGGAGATGAATTCCGAGCCACCTTTTCTATCTTTAATAAGGCAGAACAAATATATTTATTTTTAAACCCTCCTGCTCTTTCCTTTCCTCTCGTGCTGACAACCAAAAGAGTCCCCTGTGCGTGTGTGTGTGTCCATCCCCCCCATTTCTTCCATGCTGAAACAAGTGTGTGGCAGCCGGGTCCAGCTCTCCAGCCAGATCCTGCTCTCCCACGCCTCCAGTTCAGGAATGCTGCCATGGGGGGGGTTGGCTCAGGGCAGGATCTGGCCACATTATGTGCGGGGAGAGGATGCGGGATGGTGCCTGCCCTGATGCCACCCATCAACTTGCTGAGCACTGGCACCCCCCAGCTGTGCACATCTGTCCTGCTGCCCCCTCCCCGGGGCACCATCTTTCCTCCACCCCCCCAAGATCACACCCTGGTGCTCTTCCAGGCTTGGCCCCGTGCAGTCTGGGGACCGAGACCCAGCACCAGTTCACACTGGCAGGCTGGCAGGTTGGCAACTGGGAGCGCTGGTTTCCCAGGGGTAAAATGCTGAGTCCGTTTGCTGGAGCGACGGTGACGCGCAGCGATAGAGAAGCTGATGATGCATTGAAAGTATCTGTACCTTTTCCACCTCCGGTGTTTCTCTGTCTCATTGCACATATATTTGAGATATATGTGGCAATGTATATATATTTGTAAAATGTATTTCAGATGACAAAACTGGCCAATTTTATGTTATTTTAAATATATTATATATATTATATATAAGAGTCTCCAAAAGATATAAATAGACTAGAGAAAATAATATAAATATGTAATAAATGTATTTTGATCTATTTAAAATATCTGGCGTCGTGCTGTATATTTTAAAGCCCATAGGGAAGTGGCTGCCTGTAGCAAACTTCACACCTGCTTCTGAGTCTGTCAGTTGTCACACATATAATGTATATGTGCAGCAAACTTTGAGCAAGACTGGGGGCCAGCAGGACAAACAGAGAGGCTTTTTTAGGAGCCTTTTAGCAAATGTCCATCCTACTGCCTCGGGGTAGGAGCAGAAACCCCACAGCTGAATCTTCCCTGTTACCCTGCAGAAGAGGAGAATTTTTCTGGGGAAGGAGCTGCAGGGATGCTCAGTGGGACAGGGGGGCTCTGTAGGGTCCCTCCTCTCCCTGCTCAGCCCCATCTGTGGGTGTCATTTGCTTCACTGCCCTGATGGGCTTTCGCCGGGGCACCGGATCGCAGCAGCTCAGCCATGCGGGCAGCCCGGAGATGGGAAAATGTGTCTGGAACCCAGGCAGAAAGAGTCCAGTCATCCGCGACTGACCCAACAAATCTTCCCAGAGCGACCTTGGTCGCCCTTGGGCTCAGAAGGATCTATTTCCTACGGGCATCACCTCCTCCAGGGACCTCAGGGGACACCGTGCCACGGCCAAGTGACAGTTTAAATGTCTTTAATGGTATGTCACGGCTGAAGGAAAGCAGAGAAAGTATGTAGGATGCTATTTATGGAGAGGTTAATGGCCTGGTGGACACAGAGCCCCTGGATTTAGCATCCTGGATTTTCTTCCTGGCTTTTGCACCTGGCTGCTGCAGGGGACAGGGCTGCTGTACCAAGATATCCTGGAGAAATTATCTGTCATCATTTTTCGAGCTGGTCACAGGTCTGCATCCACTGGTCAGGTGACCAGTGACCGATAGCTTCCACCCACCGATGGTGGTCAGATTGGGTCTCATTGGCTCCATCCCTTCCTATGGGAGTTTTTTAACTCATTTTAAAAAAAAATAAAATTCACTGCAAGCAACTCACTCCAATCACCAAAGGTAGGGCCGGGGCTAAGCATGAGTTAAGAGTGCAGCCCATTTAATTTACCAAAGGGGAAGACTGAGAGGTGACTTAATAACAGCATTTGTCATGGGGAGAATACACTGGTACAAAGAGGTAACTTAATCTACCAGGGAAAGGCATAATAACCACCTCTTCCTGGAAGCTGAAGCCAGACAAATCTGTCTTGGAAATAAGGAGCGATCTTTTAATAATGATTAGCTATTAGAACAAGCTACCAATCTCTGTCTCATAATGCCTTTAAATCTGGACCAGATGCTTTTCTGGAAGCTTTTGTCTTGCTGAGGAGAGGGGTGGGGGGTTCCTGGGTAAGGTAATGGCTTGTTACAGGCAGGCAGGAGGTGAGATGGGAAAATCCTCCAAAACATGGGCTGGATCTCTGAAAGGAAAATGCCAAGGAGGGCACAGGGAATGCTCTTGCAGGGCCGTGGCAGCATCTCTCCTGGGGACAAGCACCAGCCTATGCAGCATCTTCCCAAAGCTCTCGTGCCTCCGCTGTCAGAGTTTGCTTTGCTGTGCAGCAGTGACTCCTCACGCAGCAGTTTGCACTGCAAAACCCATCACTTCATTTGTGGAAGCATTTAATGATTCAGGAGCCGGCAGCTCCCCAGGGATGGTTTCCACTGCCTCCAGAATTCCTCCTTCGGTGGCTGCCTGTAGCAGAAATCCCTGGGGAGCTGAGCTGAGGCTGTCACCAAGGGAAATGTGCTACCAGGACGTTTGGTCCTTGCTCTATTTCCACTACGACCATCTTCATCTTTGGGGTTTAGAGCTAAACTAATGGGCTGCAGGGATGGGAAGGCAGCAGCTGCCTCTGAGAGGAAGGACCTTGCACGGCCAGGGTGTTTTCAGCAGGAATGTTAACCAATGGGCTGAGGTTGGGGTAGTTCCTTAGCTTGCAACCTCCACTTTTAATCCTCAAGGTATCTTTAAAGGCTAAAACCCCTCTCTGAAGTCAGCATTATAGCAGCCCTTGTTGGCTGCCCTCCTGCCTCTTTCCCTTTGGCTTCAGGGGACCGAAACATCTCTTGGTGCCCTTGCAGAAGTTTCTGGCTTCCCCAAAAGCAGGGTGTCTTGGCATTGGCTTGGATGGGTTTGGCTCAAACACACCACGACTGAAATCTGGGTGGGCCAAGCCCTTCTTGACCCAGCAGAGAGTGGGCAGAGGGGCTGTGAGCTCTGGATTTCTACCAGAATGGAAATGGCTGGGGTTTGTGTGCTGGACTGGCAGGGGTTTGTGTGCTGGGCTGCCTGTCCTCACCAAAATCTTGATGCCACATGAGGAGGGCATCACATTGGTCTGACTCCTGAACTGGTGTGGATGAGTGCCAGACAGAAGCTCTCAGAACCAAATCCCTGCTGTTTCCTAATGAATCCTCCCCAGCCATGCTGCGGGTCTCAGAGGGGCAGAGGCAGGAACTTTGCCCCAGCCCCGCTGGAAATGCTGCTCCTCTACCCAGCCTGGAAGCATCCTCTCTCCTGGCTGCTTTGAGAAGCAAAGACCCTACAAACCCCTCCAAATTTGTTCCTTTGCCCACCCTGACTTGCCCCAGTGCCATTCCAGGTGGCTGGGAGCAGCTCGGGTACCGCAGGGTGATACCCAGGGATACTTGGCTGTCTCGGGGGTAACCATAGTAACGAAGCAGCATCTCTGCTCTCCTGCTGGCAATTTGCTTCTTCATCCTGCGTTAAGGTGGACCCTCTCTGACTCCTTTCTACCCCTCTGCCTGCCCTGAATGGCAACACCAAGAGCTCTCCCTCAGAGGGCCTGGCTCTCTGACTCCTTGTGCCACATCCCACCCATTCCACGCTGGGTTTCATCCCGATGTATAAGGGGATACCACGGGGGAACCAGCCCCCAGCATCCTGCGGGGAGACTGGGAAGGCAGCAGCTGGAGCTTCTCCTTAACACAGATTTATAAGTGAGTGGGACAAAATTAGGGGTTTCCTTACACTTGTTGTTAAAAGGTCACTGTCAAGGTTAAAAACCTTAAATACTTTTTTTTTTTAATTCTAAAAGGCCTCTATTAGTAATAACACGCCGGCTTATTAATATGGATTGAATTTTTCAGCTCTGAATGTAATTATCACTCGTTAAGTACTTTGCTCACCTTTCACTTTTCTCCCCGCTTGGGGAAGGCAAACACATGAGTCAGCGTCCCTTTTTCTGTCGGTTTTAGGCAGTTTTGGTGACAAGCTGTCGTGAATCAGCACAACGTTGCAAAGTTCGGGTCACAAACGCTCACCACGATGCTGCTCCTGGAGAAAAACGGGGATTTAATAGAGGTGAAGGAGATCCCTGACCTAGCTCTGGGGGGAAAAAAAAACCCAAAACCAACAAATGAACAAATTTGGAGTCAGACTGGGCATGATGGTGCTGCTTTAAGGGAAGATGTGCAGAAGGGTTTCCAATGGGATATCAGGGCTGTGGATGGAGATGGAAGAGGAGATGTGTCAGAGCTGGCAGATCAATACCCTGTCCCCACCCAGTCATATCTTCCCCTCCTCTTAGCCTGCAGCTGGCACATCTACTTTGGCAATACCTCATTAGCATGTAATTAAGCCTTCCCTTCTTTGCCAGCACTGCCTGATGACCCCAAGCATCACGCCTGTTCCCCAAGCTGGGCCATTTCTTGCTGTCCCCTTCCAAAGTCCCTGCTCACTGGGCTGCAACACCCACACCAGGTCTCAGTGGGGGTGCTGGACACTCAGGGATGGTATTGTGGAGGGGGTGACCCTAAAAACCTGTTATCTGGGGGCTGGCATTGCCGCCTCGTGGGCTTGCTGTCCGTTTGGGTTCGTGGCTGACTCAGCCCCAGATGGTTGCTGTGAGTGCTTATATAACGGCATGTTTTGGTGGGGGCCGGGGATGTGGTGTGCGGCGAGGAGGTGGGTGCGGGGGCGAGGGAGGGAACAGAGCTAAAGATAAGCCTGGCAGCTCTGGCAGTGCTTTGCCAGGCCCCGGGGGAGCTGGCAGGGGAAAGGCTGCTGGGGATCGGGCACCAAGCTTGCAGCCACTGCAGCCGCAGGGACACGGTCCCGCTCTCTGTCCTGGCTGTCCCGTGTTTGGCCAGGGAGAAGCAGCTCTGAATCCCGCTGCCAGCAGCTGCTTTCTCTTCCCTGCTACCCACAGGGCACCCTCAATGCTTGGACACAGATTTCCAGGTTCACCTTCCTGAAGCTGCTGCTTGCAAACAGAGCCCGAACTACCCCTGTGTCTTAAACCCGTTTCCACCCGACCCCTGGTGTTTCGTGATCTGACTGCAGCAGGGAAATTATTTTGCCCAATTGCAGGACTGACCCAAACAGTCTAGAGCTCCTCCACATTCTTCATCTCCATCACTCCTTCCCTCCTGTACCCTCTGCTTCTCTGGTGACTACCAACCAGCTCCAAAGCTCATGATCAGATCAGAAAACTGATGTTACTTTACTTAAAGGGATGTTTCGAGTGACCTTCGACCTCTGTAGAAGTCTTCCTCTTTTGCTCAGTTTACGACTTCAATGTAAACACAAAGATGACCCTGTCTTAATTTAGTGCCCCAGAGATTTGTTAAATAAAAATTATTCCAATAGGAAGGATGCACTGGGTTTGATCAGTCAGGGGTGTTTAATACCTTTAGAACCTGTTCTGTGCCTGGGCGGGGGGGGGCTGCTGCACATCTCTCAGCACCTGCGTTTGCCCCAGGCAGTGGTGGAGTCTCCATCCCTGGAGGGATTTAAAAGCTGTGGAGATGTGGTGCTGAGGGACATGGTTTAGTGGTGCTCTGTCAATGCTGGGTTAATGCTTGGAGTTGATGATTTTAAAGGTCTCTTCCAGCCAAAATTATTCTAACCATGAACCCATTGGAACGGCTTTTATTCAGCAGGAGCTGCCCTCCAGAGGAGTCTTCCCCAACCCCCAGCCGGGCTGAACCTGGATTTCATCCCTAAACCTTCTTTGCCCTGTGTCAGGCCAAACACCTGGGTACGGGAGCAGCCCCAAAAAGCCTTGGAGGCTGCTTGTGACCCCTGGAGTCAGGCAGGTCCCCGTGCCCCTAGCAGCGTTGCTGGATGGTTGAAGGACCCCACTGCAGGAGAGACAGAGAAGGTCCCCGGCCATGCCCTAGAGAGTAAGACACTGTCCGCTGAGCAGCACCATACGGCAGCACCATAATGGTGCCGGGTGTGGGGGCGACGGTGAGAACAGGCGCTCGGTGTCGACAGGAGGAGCGCTGCAGGCTGGTAACAGTGCTCAGATGGTAGGGGGAAGTCCACAGCTCCTGATAATTAGGAGAAAGACTAAATAAATCCCTTTGAAAAAGACAATGTGGGGTGGGGGAGAAGCTCAGGTCTGGGCTCCTGCCAGTGTTGGATTTGCAGAGCACTGGCGCCCACGCGGGATGGGAGCAGAGAGGGGTACAGTCCCCACGAGGTCGGGGTGGCAGCGGGGACAGCCAGCGCACGGAGGGCTAGCGGTGGCTGTGGTGGTGGCAGCAGGGTCAGGTGGTTGCCAGCCCCAGGGCTGGGTGGCTAGGTGCCCCCTCCCACGCGGGTCTCTGCATGCCCCCCTCCCTCCCCAGGGCAGGTCTCTATCCGACAGCCCCCAACGCAGAGAGGACTGGATTTATGGGGAGTTGGAATCTGGGGATTATGCCGCCGGAGTCTGACCAGCCAAAAATTGTTAAAAATCAGAATATCCGTAGCTCAAATCCAGCTTAAAAGTCAAACCAATCATCCAAACCATCTGCCTCGCCATTGAAGATAATACTACTTTTATTGTTTCCATAAGCTGCTAAGCAGCTTTTCAGCAAGAAAAACCCTCTCTGCTGGGACGTTTGCTGCGGTGGGACAGTGTGGTGGCCTGCCCGGGGGCAGCCTGGTCCTGCTGGGACAGGGAAGCAGTGCCCGATGTGGTGACGTGGAGGATGCAGTGCAGGGATGGGACAGGAGGGACTGGTGCTGGGGTTTATTGCATTGCTGGGGTTTATTGCATTGCTTCACACCACGATGGAGATAACCACCCATGGCTGGATGTCATCACCTCCCCTGGAAACCTGCTGTTGAAGTAAGAGTTGCAGTGTGAATTCTCCTCCCAAGATGTCCCAAAACTTTTCTAGAGGCTCTGGCAGCCAAGGGTGATGTGTGACAGCCTGTAAGGGGAGCTGCCCTTGCTGCTGCCCACCTGACCTTCTCCCAGAGGCATTATTAGCTCGCCAAGAGCAGCCAGCCTGAGCCACAAACTTACCATCTGCAAGCCCTCCCCAGCTATAGGCCAAGGAGAAGAGTTGTGCACCATCCTCCCCATCTCCCCAGGAAGATGCACCATGCTGAAGGCTTCAAGCCACTCTCCAAAGTCTCCTTACTGGTAGCTGGAAGATGTCTGTGCCAAACAGAGACACCATCCTGTCACGCCTCTTTTAGACCCTCCCTGTACAGTCCCACACTGTTCACCCTCTCCCAAGATGTCACTCAAGTAACCTCTAAGGCAGTATCAGCTGATGTCTCTATTCCCATCTCTGGCTTCTCTAGATGACAAAAGCATCATCTACCAAGCTCTTAACTGACACCCTCCCCGACACATAATTAACATCCCCTTGGCCCATGGATTTCATGTATGGGTGTGAAAAAGTCACATTATTTGCTCTGGCCTGAGAAAGCAGGACACAAGCTTGGGTTGAAGATGTATCTGGAGTGAAAATTCACTGTCGTCCATGAGTTTGTGTTGATGCAGTAAGAGCACAAGCACTTTTTAATGAAATCACCCCAGAGTCACTTACCTTATACATTCATGCTGGCATCTGGATGCTCCTCCTGGCTTTGCTCAGGATGTGTTTGCATGAAGAGACTGCTATCCCATGGGAAGACACACCAGAACCACAAGGGAGTTGTCCTCACGTGGAAATAAGGAAGAGAAAGCTGTTAGGCCAGTGACCAACAAGCCAACAGAAAACTGCACTTCTAAAGATCATCCAGATTCACTTTGTCTTACTTTAAGCACCTGGTCCTGTGACTTACTTTACCTGGTCCTGGTGCTTACTTTAAGCACCTGGACCAGTGACCTGGTCCTTCTTTTCCCCCAGGAGAGGCAGAGTGTTGCCAGCTTACAACAGCCTGTCAAGGGATTTGCTGCCTCTGCTTTTGAGTCCCAGCTCCCAGAGCCATGTGGTTGGTGGAGACTCACCATTGCTGCAGGGGAAGTGACTCTGAAGCTGGCACAGAACATTTCACGCCAGCTCGGGGCAACAACTCGGAGTCCAGAGCACTCCCCATCTGCCCCTTGTCTCCAGCAAGGTTGTCTCTGATCTCATTACTCCTTTTGAGGACTCTCCTGGATGCCCGGTTCCTCTGTGGCACCTGACTGTGGTCTGGCAGAGAGCTGGCCAGGCTCCAGGGATGACCCCATCCTTCCCCACCACCCAGCCTCTGCCTGGGGCTCACCTGGGGGGACCTGGCTTGCAGCCATCAAAGCCACATCAGTGACTTTTAATGAGAGAGAGCTGCAATTAGTGGAACACCATCAGAGTGAGAGGAGGAGCCTTGGCCTGTCAGTCTTGGCTGCTTAACAGTCCCTGTCCCTTTCCCTAATCGGCCCAGAAAGACACGTTGCCTTAACCATGACAGTCCAGCGACGGGTGTGCACCGGACCCTCAGTACAAGTCCTGCTTGGACACACCTCACTTACAACACACCCAGCTCCTGGGGGTGAAATGTCCACAGAATTTCACCCAGCAGAGCAGCACAGTCATCTTCCCCACGGGAAGACTGATGGGTGCTACCCACAGTTTTACTTTGGTGTGCATTTGTGTCCTTTCTCCACACAGAGATGTAAGGGTTATGTTGAGAGTGCCCGAGAGGATGGTACTTTGTGCCTGCATCCTTTCTGTTGGGTGTTCCCAGTCCCGTGGATGAACACAGGGTCTTTGATCTCAACATCAGAGATTTCCAAACACGGTGATCCAGGGAAACACACCAGGGAGGCACTGTCACAGTTGGAGCTGCATTAGACTCGATGCAACTGCTACCAGAGGGGTCCATAGATTTCCATACACCACAAGCCATAAAGCATTCCCTGGAGACCCAGCATCGACATAAATCATCTGTTGTACACATGACAACATTGAAACCACAGGGAGCAGCAGGCAAGGCTGGGATCATCACCGTGTCCCTGCTGCACATGAGAACTCAGTCACGAGTTCCCGAGGTGGGAGCTGGTACTGCTGTCTCCTGCTCACAAGGATGGCACTGGGCTAGCAGAGGGAGCTGCTCCTACACTGTCCATCCTCATCCTCCTGCTGCAAGAGGGATTTACTGCTCCGAGCTGCCGGGCAGTGCTGTGCCTGGGCTGCGGATCCCACCAGTGCCATTTCCAAGATGCTGGCAAACATCCCCTTGAGAGGAAGGAAGCTCAGCCAAGCCTGAAAAGATCCGCTGAGGCAGGGTAGGCTCCTTCCACTCTCGCATCATGTGCTGGGGTTTATATAAAAGGGGAGTCTTTGCAGGATGGCCTGAACCACGAAGGGTGACATTCACAGTGTGCTGCTCAAAGACTGCAGTTTGAATACCCCAGGGGTCAGGGTGAGCCCCAGCCTCTGCCACAGAGCACTTGGCTGCCTTTGAGATCAGGATGGACTCACGCACAGAGTCCCAGGACAGGGCCTTGGTCTCTTTGTGCACATTAAGTGATGCTGCATACGCCTCTAGCACTGCCTGCCCCCCCCAGCTGCTGTGGCACAGCAGCCTGGTCCCTCTCCTCATCCCACACCTGAAAAATTAACACCTAGTTCCTCAGTACCACTCACTGAAGAAATTGAAATTGCTGTCTCTCTGCACGCCCCATCTCCCCAGACCCAGTGCAGCTCTGCCTCCTCTCCAGCGCAGAAGCCTGTGAGCTTCCTCCAGCCATGGCTGCTCCTGTGTGCTCTCCAGGATTTGATTAACTCCAGGCTCCTCTCTCCTCACAGACCCCTGGGAAATAAAAACCTCCAGTGATGCAGATTGTTTTCAGCCGATGGAGAAAGGAGGGGGTGAACTTGCCAGCAGTTGCCACACTCACCTCCAAAAAGGGGCTCTGCTGAAGCTGGGGATGGAACTAAGATGGGGTTTTTTATGCTCAAGGTGTCTCCGTGTGGCCAAGGATGCTGGCAGCCAGTGGAGTGTCCCTGAATCCCTGTGGGTACCTTTGTGTCACCCCCAGAGAACTGAGCCCAAGCTGTATTGCTGGGGGATGTTTTCACTCAGAGCACTGCTGATGTCACAGCCTGAAGTTGGCTCCTTGCTGTAGCAGCTTCACCAGGTCCTTCTGAAAGAGGATATTTAGGGTCAGGGGGAAGTAGGCTCCAAAAATCCCTGCTCAGGACTGTGGCCAGTCTGGGCTTAGTTCATCTTCACATCCAGGCTTGGAACATGATCAGGAGCAGGAGGGAAATACCCCATCCCAGCATCCCTCAGACTGGTCAGGACTGTGAACCCAGCTTCTTCCCTAAACCCCTGTGTCCTGGTACTTTCTGAAGTCACCAAAAACCTCAGGTTTCCTTGATGTGCCCTGGACACCCTCAATATCTATCATTATGGCCAAGACTACTGGGATTTGGCTCCCTTGACAAACTAGCCAACTCAAAGGTGATCTCAGCTGCATCTGCCAAGCTGCCTGCTCTTCTGGGACAGTGTGGGGTCACTGGGAGTGAGCTGGCTTCTCTAGTCACTGCTCAAACACAACCCAGTATGGAAACCAAAAAAAAGGCGAGCTCAGAAACAGACGTTGCACCAGTCCTTGGGAAGTTGGGCTTCCTCAGCTCTGCCAATCATTTGCATATCTCCTTGGTCACCTCCTTTACTGCTCATGACTTGATCCCATCAGAAACTGGTTTACAGGTCCTAATCCCAGTGCCAAAGCACAGGCAGTGGTTTGAATTCCCCAGACCGAGTTGCAAAGCTATGAACCAGGGCAGGTGGGAGCGTGAGCGGTCCCCACGTTGCGAAGGAACATCCCTTCTCCCACGAGCTGGGCATCAGTGAAGAGGAAAGGATCCAGTGACAAGAGCGTCTGCCCTGCCCACCGAGCCACTCTCCATCATCCCTGCCCACTCGTTACTCCTGCGGACATGTGCACGCACGGCGGCAGGACAGGCGATGCCAAGCGCTCCTCCGGCACCGTCACCTGATCTCCGCAACCCGCTCCAAGCCTGGACAAAAATAAATCCGGGAGCGAGCGCCGCAGCGAAGCTGCTCTGGCAAGGCGGGCCTGGGCTGAGCCCATTGTTCCAGTGATAATGCTCGTTCCAGTGACTGATCCGGGAGAAATGCAGATATTTCCCTCGCGCCTCCCCAGCCTCCTGCTGCAGAGAAACCGTGGCTCGGCGTCCGGGAGCGGGTGGAAGCATTCGCTGTTGAGCAGAAAAGGATGTGAGTTTTTTCCTCACCATGTGAATTTTCTCGTTGATAGAAGGTTCCTTCCTTGTGGGCGAGGCTGAAGTTTCCACCGGGATTATTTTTTCCTTGAAAGTTTTTATTTAAGTAGAAGGGCAATAACCCCCTCACCTTGTATCCTGAAAATGAAAAGTCTGAAGCTCCATCTCCCCCTGCTCTGACAGGGCACATCATCCCTAGTGTAGAGCATCCATTTGCTATGTAAAATTGGCATCTCCTTGCAGTTACCTCGGTGTTTCCAAGCATGGAAAGAAAAAGTCATAGAAGGGCACGCTGAGGCCTGCCAAACTCATTTCAGTCATGACCTAAGTTGGTGCTTGGTTGAAAGGGTACAAAGCTGATGTAGTAGCTGTGGCTTTGGCAAAAACAGAGCTGGAGCTGTGTGGTGACCAAGAGAACATCACAGAGTCCCATTGCAACGAGGGCTGGGGAGGATCAGCAATACAGGGTCTTCTTCAGCACTCAACCAAGACATACCTGACACAAGCCAGCCCTGCAGTGGGGAGTCACCATTTCCCTGGTACATGCTGGGCGCTAACATTGCCTGGAGAGCTGTAAAGTTGCCCTCGCAGCCCTGATTTCTCCTGTAGAAATACTGCAGAAACTCTGCCCCAAAGGATCTTCACCAGCAGCCAGCCCAGCACAGAGCCTGGCCAAGCTTAGGACACGACCTGACCCCGCACGAAAAGCACCATGAAGGCTTTGCCACAGGAGCTTCCCACCAGCAGAACCGAGATGTGGGCATCAGCTGCACCTCTTTACGCTCCAGGTAACCAAGTGGCTTCCAGGACTCCTGCTCTGAGCAGGAGATGGCAAAATCCCTCACAGGCACAGTGTGCTGACAGCCTGGCACGGTGATAAAAGAGGAGAAAAAGCCAGATCTGAGCAGAAAATTAAAAGAGGAGGCTGCAGCAATATGGTCTTGGAGAAAGCAGGAGCACAACCCCTTGGCTTCCCTTCCCTGCCTCTACCCTTTCCATCCAGCGTGCCTCGAGCTCCCAGTGCCGCAGCTTTGCAAAGAGACGATCTGGTGTTTGCTGGGCCACAGCCCCATCCACATCACGTGAATGACAGCTTGAACTCTGGTTAGTCCACCAAAGAGGCTCCTGCCTCTCCCAGCAACATGCCAGGGAAATCACAAGGCACTGGGATAAGCAGCTCTGATCCTGGGACAAAGCCTCTGCCTGCCCCATCACATTGGCTTTTTGTCCCTGTCCCCCAAGCCTGACTTTACTCACCCCCTCTCCCCAGACCATACCTGGTTCTCCTTCTGAAGGCATCATGACTTCACTGTCTATTTTTATCCAGCCCACTGCTAAGTAAAAGCAGAATTGACACTGGCTTTTGAAAAAAAAAAAAAAAAAAAAAAAGAGAGAGAGAGAGAAAAAGGCATTTTTCTTATTGTGTGGGAAAAGATCCATGGGTTGGGTTTTCTTTTTCTTCCCCCTTAACTTGGAGATCTCCCAAAGCAAACAAGTGCGGTTAACTGGAAAATAGGATGATTCACCAGTCCCCTGGGCAGATGGTACCCGGGTCCTCTATTCTCCAGCTCCTGGCAAGGGAAAATGCCCCCTATAAAACTTAAAATAGACAATCCTGTACCCATCACGGGATCTGCTTTGCAAAGCTGACATGTCTTCGGTGACCTCCTGAATGTGCCCAGACCACTTGGTTCATTCCGTCTCGGTGTCCTGCACCAGAGAGGCCATTTGGGGTGTGCAGGGACACGGATGGTTTCCAAAGGCTGCAGCCTGCCTTTGGATGCTGGAAGCCAAGCAATGCGCTGGGTTACATCCCTGAGAGAAGGGACAGAGCAGCCTTGGGCCAACCCCAGGAGCTTGAGGAGAGTTGTTGCTGCATGACAAGGTGTCTCCTCCTCTGTGGAGCATCTGCCACACAATGCCCTTGCTCTGAGGTGGTGAGAAGATGCTGACATACGGAAAAGAGGGTCAGGATATCCCTGTGGGTGAACAAACAGTGGGGCTGGAGCAATGAAGCAACATTTATTTTCCCTGTAGCCTCTGACATGTGCCACAGAGAGATCATTTTCTTCACGGCGTGACTCAAATCCCATCTGGATAGTGCAGGAATCTGCTGTCCTTTCCCAACACAAGAAATGCCTGTTTTCAACTGCCCCCAACTCCTCCCTCCTGTGGGCAATGGGACCACTCAAGCTTATTCATCCTTATTACATGCCCCTTACAGACACCCAAACTCTGGCCTCACCAGCAGCAGGGCTGGCACTGCACGGTGGCCTCATCTCAGGGCATCTGAGCCAATGATGCAGCAAAGTGAAGGGCTCTTGAGGGATGTTGGGGCATCTCAACCCCTGAAGCACATCCCACAGGGGAAGTGATGTCCATCACCAGTGTCCTTTCAAGACAGGAGTGGTGATGGTGCTGGAAAAGACTGGGGTGAAAAGAGGAGCTGGGTCTTGGGGTGACCCAACAGCAAAGAGATGCTGATTGAGATGCTGGTTCCTGGACGTCAAGAACAGGGCTGTGTTCGTGGTCTGCCTTTCCCTGCCTGGGACATTACGACAGCAGAGGAGCCCAAAGCACAGGCTGAGAGGCCAAATTCCCAGCACTTTAAAATTCCCCCTTGGAAGCTTTTTGGCTGCTGGAGGCCTGGGCTATTTCTGGCTGCGCTCGGCAGGAGTGTTTTTCTCTTGCTTCGTAGCAGGGCTGAACAAAGAGCTCAGCTCTCTGCCTCTGCAGGAACAGCCCCAACATGAACTGTGTGCCCTCCCCTGGCTCCCCAGGCCAGGGATGAGCTCCTGGGGGTGGGGATCAGCTCATGAACAACTCCCCATGTGAGCCAGAAACACATGGAAGTTTCTTCCTCCCTCCCAGCTTTAAACCAGACCTTTTCAGCCCAAAGAGGCCAGCAGCCCCCACTCCTCACAACAGGTCCTGTCCTGCTCCCTGGACTTTCTCCTGCATCACTGCTGGAGGCAGATCAGAGGCATCTGGGTTGCAGAAGTGCTTCACCTCCTAGGAGGGCTCTTGGACAGAAAGGACAAGGTTTCTTAAACAAGCCAGAGACGATAAGCAAGACCAAATTGTGGCATCACCTCATTGCCCACATCGCCAAAGCTGCTCTGGGCATTTTTATCAGCTTTGCCCTCCTCCCCTTGCCTTAGCATTTTATTCAGAAGCACCCACCCCACCCTCCCCCCACCTTGGGGTGAGCAGCAACCTGCTGTCTTGGTACCCACTTCTCTGCCCCTGCCCAAATAGGAGGCTGTGACAGCCACTAGATCACCTCGGGGCTTGCCTGGAGAGGGATTAAGAGGAGAACACCCCCCCCACACACACTCTTTTTTTTAATGCTAAATGTCTCAAATTGTGCTATTACAAGTTTAGAAAGAAAATACAGCCTGTAGCCAGGAGTTCTTGCTTGGCAGCAACATGGACACCCTGAGGATGAGAGGTGTTTGGGTCTAGGGGGTTAGGAATGGTTCTGGGGACATGATTGCTCCTCTGAATTCCCCTCTTGATCCCAGTGAGGAAGCTGGGAAGTGCTGGCACTGCAGAAGGGTCTGATTTTGCACAGAGATATTCAACAGAGCCAGGCTCGTTGTGGAAGGGTTAAACCCACCCAGTAGACTGGTGCCCCTCCCCTCCCCAGCGCCCAGAGGTGTGCGGTTCAGCTGCAGCAGCAAGAAGGGGGTTGTAGTCCCTGCTCTGCACCACCCACCCAGCTGCTCTGCCTGCTCCTCCCGGCCAGCTGAACAAGCACCCAGCACTGGGGGATCATGGGCTTAGTGGTCCCGGGGGCAAAGCAGCAGGAAAGGCATGAGGGGGCGAGAGATGCAGTGGTGACCTTAGCCCTGGCATCTGGAGTCGGTGGCTGGGACAAGGTGGGTGGTCCCTGGTCCACAACACAGCCCATCTTAGCCCAAGCTCCCAGTGCAGACACCTGGACGAGATCATTCCTGCCACAGCCTCCTCGCAGACAAGGACCTGCCCTCTGCAATAGCCCTGGAATTCTAGAACAGGATCCAGAAACAAGCCCCATGAGGTGTCAGGAGACATGGGTGCTGCTCTTGTATCCCCACTCCACCATATCTCCTGCCTCTGCCATCAGCTGCTGCTCTCCATGGAACGTTGCTATTTTTCCCCTCTGATAACAAATGCTGCCCAGTGCTGGGTCTAAGTGGAGCTGCCCTGCAGCGCTTCAGCCTCCCAGCATCAATCCATCGCCCAGACTTAGTGTCACAAGTGCATCATGGAAAATAGTATTGATCCAGCAAGGTGGTGACTTAATTTGAGGGCTCCACTGAGGCAGTGATTTAACCTTATTACACAAAGGTAAGTAGAGCTGCTGGGCGCCCTGTGCCAAGGGGGACCTGATTGTGCTGTTGCCCAACTCCTTGTGTAGGAAGGTGCCTTCAAGGACACACTGGTGCTAGGGAAAGGCTGGAGTTGTGTCCAGAGCTGAGTCAGCACCTCATTGTGCTGGAGTGTCCAGGCTCTTGATTATGCCCAAAGTCACAGGGGAGTTCAGATCCAGCACAAACCTCTCTGAGGGGAACATTTCTCAGCATTGCTCTCTAGTGCTTCTCTCCATCTCCTGGCTTCTTCCTCCCCACCCACCCCTAGGAAGCCTCTTAGTTCCAAGTTAATGTATTGCTTCAAAACAGCACAGCCTAGCTTCACAAAAACCCAGGGGAGAGCACCCATCAGGAGACTTCCAGCCTGCCACCAACTCACTTTACATCCCTGATGAAGTCCTTTAACTCGATTTCCCCATTAATGCATCACGCTCAAGTGATCACCCCATCATGATACTCAGATGTATTTTCCCTCCCTTCCCTCAGACCATGCAGTTTAGCTCTTTGCATCTCTACTTTGGGTCCCCAGGGTTTTTGGGACACAGACAGGATAGAATTGAGCATCCCAAGGACTAAAGCACTGCTGTGGGATGGAGCCAAGAGTCCCAGCTGAGCCCAAAAGCAGTTGAGAGGGCAAGGGGGACAGCTGAGGTGCTCCTCACTGGTGAGCAGCTAAACAGAAGATAGCACAAGGAGGGACTCTACAGCCCTTACTGACCCATGGGCTGAGGAACACGTCCTCCGTGGCCTGGGGCAGCTCACACTTAGACCAGTGGCTCAGTTCTACAAATTATCAGGGTGATGACTTTAACTCCGAGTCCTTTCCTGCTGACAACAATGATTTTGTTTCCAGCCACCCTGACCACAAGGCTTGCAATATCAGACTCTACCATGCTGAGCCTAACAGAGCCCTGAGCTTTCCCGGACTCGAGACACCACTGCCATCCTCTGCTCCCTCCAGAAGCATTTCCTCTCCTCAGCTGGAAGCAGGTGCAGGCTCCTGATAACTCTTTTCTGTCCACAAAGGAAGCTGGGCGTGAGAACAAACCTGTACACACGCAGGGCAACAGCCCTGCTCCCACCCATCTGAACTCAGGACTTGCAGATGACTCTTCCCCACTCTCTGCCAGGCCTGAGGAAGTAAGACACTGTGAATAGAAAACAAATGCTTAAATCTCCCTAAACCAATAATCCCATTGATGTCTCAGCACAACCTAACAACAAGGATCTCCTCCTCCTCACAGCTGGTGGAGGCAGGATACAAGCACATGTTGGTATGACTGTCCCTGCCTCCAGGACTGTTTCTGCCAGCTAGAATAGGGTCTCAGCACATGAAGAGAAGGATATTGCTCTCACCAGCCATGGCAGTTGCTGGTATCTCTGGGACACTGCAGAGCTACATTGTCCTTCGAATTCTTAGCGTATCCAGCCGCAGCATCATGGGAAGGTACTGTCTTAGTGGTCTCAGGAGTAAGTGGTTGAAAGCAACCTCCTGAGATTCATACACTTATCCCAGCTGTCTATGAGCATCTTCCTGGCTCTCCTGCTCCAGGACATCTAGGCAGTGAATGTGGATCCAGTTGTGCCCTGTGATAGGACAAGAGGCAATGGTGGCGAGGTGAAACACGGGAAGATCCACCTCAGCATGAGGAAAAAACTTCCTCACTGTGAGAGTGACAGAGCCTGGAACAGGCTGCCCAGAGAGGCTGTGGAGTCTCCTTCTCTGGAGACTTTCAAGA
>JANIJG010000697.1:13025-33921 GCA_024611175.1 Megaceryle torquata | reverse complement strand
AGTGACAGAGCCTGGAACAGGCTGCCCAGAGAGGTTGTGGAGTCTCCTTCTCTGGAGACTTTCAAGACCCACCTGGACTTGCTCCTGTGTGGCCTGCCCTGGGTGTTCCTGCTCTGGCAGGAGGGATGGACTTGATGATCTCCAGAGGTCCCTTCCAACCCCTACCCTTCTATGATTCTATGCAGAAGTGGAGAATAGACCTGGCAGCCACATGTGAAAACACAAAACAATCCAACAATAAAACAGAAAAACTCCTGGAAAATGGGAAAGAATCAAAGAGCAGAGGGAAGGAAGAAGGGGGGGAAAAAGCTCTCTGCCTTTTAGTCCTTCATGCAGGCATCACATAAGGCCCAGATCTTCTACAAAACCTGGGCAACTTCATTCCTTCTCTCATATGTACACAGGAAAGGGGACCACCAAGGAGAGGGTCAGGGAGGAATTGCCCCCTCCACCCCCACCAGCTGTGTCTGGCCAGGACACAGAGCAGGGTTGGTGGGCTTTCTCTAAAAGCAGGGACTGGAGACACCACACTCTCACCTGGTTAACCACCCAACCCAATCCACTTGTCTCTCTGCACATTCACCAAACAGTCGCTGCTTCAGAGACATCTTCTCCCCAACACCCTCCCCTCACTGCCTCCTGCGTGCAGAGCCTCGTACGTCACCGCTTGTGGGGGAGAACCGGTGGGCTGGGGACCGAACTTCGGTCTGCGTGGGAAGCTCCCCGCACGCAGCAGTAAGGGCAAAGTTGAACAAGGATGTTCAACAGGATCCAAGAGTTTAAGAAACCCCAAGATCTCGCCCATGATGTGTGGATGCTTTAAGGTGGCAATAAGTTTAGTGGCATAGAAATGCCAAATGGGGGGACATGGGGAGGGGGAGAGAGACTAGAAGAGGATAAAGAGGGTGGAGAACTGCCAACCCCTCTCCAGTCTTACTCTTTGACATGCAAATCACATATCCCTTTCAAGGAGCAATGAAAAAAACCCTCTACATCTTGGCAGGGCTTGGAGAGACCAGGCTAAGCCAGATCCACGGAGCAACTTGCCCCTGCAGCCAGCCTGAAATTGTACCCTAGAGCGTATCACATACGCCTGCTTGTGTCCCCAGCAACCCCCATTTTAAACCCAGTCAGCACTGGGATTTCTTTGCAACCACAGGAGTTGCAGATAGGTTGCCAGGAGAGACAGATGCCAAGGGAAAAAGGTTAAACAGACACTGCACTCTGAGGTGGGGGGGGGGGAGGAAGGATCCAATTCAGCTTTGCAGTTTCTAAAACAGTCTCATTAGCTCCCGAGTGAGGTGTGCGCAAGCAATTCTCGCAAGGAGAAACAAAAGCCCTGAGAGGAGCGAGAGAAAGGATGAATGAATGAACAAAAGACAAGAAAGTTGCACACGTTTTCAATCCCTGAAGCTCACATGTCTCCCTTTCAATGCCCAAGCACTTTTCTTCATGAGGCACCTTTGGGAAAGGTAGGAAATGAGGGGTGGGAGATTTACTGCTACCGGTTTTCTCCCTAGATCCCATTACATAAAAAGAATGGGAGCAAGGAGAAATTCCCAAGGCAAGGAAAAAAATCCATCGTTAATTGACAGGCCCTTGGGGGGCTGAAGCAGAGATGCTGAGCTGAATTCAATTACAGACCTGGTCAGAATCAGGCAGGAAGATGTGGCTTCTTTCACTGTGTCAATTAAAGAGGTGACTGGGAACGATAGACTTCTCTGCGCAGCCTCTGACCCGTGACTCAAAAAATGCTTCCATCCGGCGCTGCCTGATGGCTCCGTGGCTCCCACTGGGAACATATGGACTCACGGACAGTGCAGAGATGCCAGAAGGCATCATTACAGGCTGGGCACCCACCAAACCCAAGCCTTGTGCCCTCTGCAGAAATCGCTGTGCTCTGCAGGAAGGTGGCCTCGTTAACAGTAATTAATTTGCAGCCACTGCCCTTTTTCTGCGTGTCACCTGCACAGAAGCACATGTACCGCCGAGCTCAGCGCAGCACCCGCAGCTTACCCACGGGATTTGAGTATGTAGTTTCTCGGGTCCCTATTTAGCATTCCCCTCAGGGAACTAGGAAATAGCTGGTCACCCTCCTCTGCAGCCTCATGAAGAGAGACAAGGCGGAGAAGCTTTCAAAAGGTATCCAGGCACTAAAAGTGTAGCATCAAATCACACACCCCCCCTGCCCGGCTGATGGAAGCAGGTACAGCTCCACTTGTGCCAGCTGAGTACGACCCTGCTTGTACCAGGAGCTGACAACTGAAGCAGATGCCAGGGAATATCACATCTTGCCCCCTTCTCTGTCCTCCACCTTGGGCTAGGTTCGGGTACACCCAATTTCCAGTCTTCCATCACTTCCCTTACAAGCGCATCACAGATCTAAAGAGCTCCTAGACACGCAGAGCTGTCCTGGCTGATCCACTTACCTTCTCCCTTCCTCCCGTGCCTCGATCTTGTCGCCATGGCTCACCTTTAGCATGACAAGAGGCACTGAGAGAAGATAATAAACCAGCAGCAACCTGCACCTCAAACAACGCCAAACCAAAGCGCGTGGATGGAGCCAGGCTGAGAGCATTTGTTAGGTGACAGCCTTAAATGCAAAGCAGCGTCCATGCCTTGGGGGAAATAAGCAGGGGAAACCATGGAAGAGGGGAAAAAAAAACCAGCAAGAAAATTCCAGGCTCGGCAGGGCTCTGAGAGCACAGCCCAGAGAAGAGCCGGGGCCAGAGACTGACAAAGCAGAGCAGAGCTGCAAGTGTGGCCACGTCCCCTGCTTCGGATCTGCTGGGTACAACCGAGCAGGAGCGTGTCCTTTCTTTGCAGGACCAGAGCACTTCAAAGAAACCTCCACTCCATTGCCACTTCCTCCTCCTACCTGGGATAGCCTGCAAACCCTCCCATTTTCAGCTAACTCCTCTCATCAAAGGAGTAACAATATTTTGTTTCTCCTGACACCATTTTGCACTTTAAAGAGGATCTCTCTTTCTCCAGATTCCCCTTCAAGGGCTGAAAAGATCCTTTCTTCTACGAGTTCTTGCTACTTTCCTTTTCCTTTGAAAACATTTATTTTATTGAACAAGCCTCCACTGCCAACACATAGAGCTTATTTCTTACCATCCTGGATCCATCATGCCTGAGCAGGTCACAGGGTACCATGGGCTGCTTCAAAGCCTTCCTTACACACTCCCTCCAACAACAACCAACCCACCCCCAAAAAACCCACAAACAAACAAAAGCCACCCAAAAAACCCCACCAAAAAAAAAAATGCCAGAAAGGTCTGATTCCCCCCTGCCAGCACAGCCCAGAATGGAAGGCTCATAGCAATGAGAAGAACACGGGCAGAGCCTGAGGTCTCTGGGGACTAACTGAAGCCAGAAGCACCATAGTTAGCAAGAACAAAGAGGTCCTGAAGCACTTACATATATATCTACACTCTTGAGTGCTCCTTTCCTGTTGGTGCTAAAGTGGCAGTGCTAGCACCTGGGGAAGGAGAGCCTCAAGAGATGGGCTAATTGGTGGAATTATTAATGGCCTGTTAATGGGTAACTGCTCACTGGTGGAGGAGGCCCAGCAGGGTGGTGTGTTGTCAAAAGAACTTCTCTGGGGCCTTGAGAGGGAGAAAGAAGCCAAGAACACAGGATCTGTGCAGTGTCAGGGAGGGCCTGGAACGGGAGGAATTTCTATTTCTCATGTTCTTGGCTTATTTACAAGGATTCCCAAAACTCCTGTAAGGAACGGATGAGCAGGATGAGCAATGTTCATTCCCAGTGCCACAGCACAGTCCCAGCAGCGAAGAGAGAGGTTTCTTACAGTCAACAAAACCCAGCAGGGTGTACAGAAAGAGCTTTTCTGCTGTAGCTCCCAAAGGTTGCTTCCAGCTCTTACTGGTGCAGTGACCCAAGCCAGACCCTCAGCGTGTGGGAGGCTGATGGTGTGAGGACCGTAACTCGAGGTCAGTGAATTCCTCTGACCCCCATCACTGGTGAAGTGGAAAGGACAGGTTGTTAAGTCAGAGCTCTGGGAAAGAGCAGGGAGGGAAAATGCCATGGCCCTTCTACCTGGAAGCTTTTGGGGTCATGCCTAAATCTCTTTCCAGAGGGCTGGGATAAGTGTGGCAGTGTGGGCCATCACCTCCTGCATCTCCCCATCTGGTGGGACTAAGGGAGCCATTTGGTCTTACAGAAATACCTCACTCTGCAGCTCCTTCTGCAAGTTTCTCCTTCTAGGAGCAATTCAGTAAAGCCATAAAAAAAGGTGGCCAAAACCTCGACGTGCCAAAGAGGCTGTGGAGAGTGCTGAACTTCTGAAGGGCTCAGCTTGATGCTGAGCAGGGACTGAAGAGTGATGGAGAGAGGAAGACAGGCTCACCAACTCCTTCATCTCACCCTTCCCTGCCCGCTGAGATGTCAAGCAGAACCAAAAGCTACCCAAGCCGAGGAGCATTTAGGAGTAATGAGGCAAAGAGCACAAACACTCCCAAACCTGTTCCCCCAGCCTGGGAACTACCACGGCAGCAGCCGAAGCAGCAATTTCCCTGTCAGGAGGAAGGGAAGAAGTGAGGAACGCTTAGCAGGGAGGTGTAAAGGGAAATCCTAGTTTACAAAGGCCCAGTCAGTCCTGCTTGTACCAAGTGACAGACCTGACAGGAGCATTTAGTGACAAAACACAAACAGTGTCTGGCAGGTACAAAACAACAGCAGGAACTCAGCGATCTCTGCCCCAGCGGGTATTTGGATGCTGAGAGACAGTTCCCAGGTAACACGTGGGGCTTTTTATTTGAAAACTGCTCCTTTTATTATTATCTTTCCTCCCACTGCAAAAAGCAAAGAGAAAAGAGAGAGTGAGAGGGAGAGTTGTTTGACAAGCTGAAAACTTTTATGGGGGAAAAAAATGAGTAAGTGGGAAAAAAAAAATGAGTAAGGGGAGGGGGAAAAGAATTAAAAGTACGAGTCACTTTGTAAAGAAGGAAAAACAAAGTCAAAAGGCTCAGGGCTGAGTCAGAGTGGTGCAGGGTTCGTGAGGGAGACTGTCTTTTGGAAATCAGTAATCCAAAGGGCTCTGCGTGTGTCTGTAAAGTTATTGACTGACTGCATTACATCCACTTATCCCCCATTAAGCAGCAGGCTTCAGTTTGATCCCAAACAGCAAGGAATTAAAGTAACTCTACCCTGCGTTTCTAGAAAGGTTTCCATCTCCGCGGAATCCAAAGTGCTTCAGCAGCCCTCCAGGGAATGCAGGACTGACATCCAGATGCTTCTGGGGTGGAGGCTGGCAGAGGGACAGGCTGCTGTGTACGGCAGCGATGGGAGGGAAACCCTGGTACTTCTGTAAAAAGCTATAGGATCTCTATTATGCAAGCAGAGTAGAAAAGTGTTGGCTTCCAAGGACACAGAATATAATTAGCCTATCTCAGAACAAGTAGCGATTCCTCCCCTGCTAAGCTTCTCTCAGTTCAGTTTCAAACAAGTCATCTCTCCTCCCTGCTCTACTGGCTGTGGCTCTGCACACAAGAAGCAGACAGCTCTAAAAGTCTGGAAGGGACGAGCGGCTCGAGGTCTCCGTATAGTTACAGAAAACGTTCAGTGCTAGAGCTGACTTAGAAAGTTTCTGTTCCTTTCTGCCCCCACTTCAGTTTTCCACCCCCTCAGCTGTACTGATGCAACTGCTTGTGGATCTGTGGGGAAATCAGAACAGAGAAATGATCTATTTCTTAAAAAAAAACCAAAAAACCCCTTATTTGTTAGTTTTGGGGGTTTTTTTTGTTTGTTTGGTTCGGTTTTTTGTTTGTGGGTTTTGGTTGTTTGTTTTTTAAAGGCACATTCACTTGCATCAGTTCAGCAGAACAGGTTCCTTGCAGCCCCAGTCTCAGAGCCACACAAAGTTTGGTGAAGAGGTGGGAAAAAGCTCCCAAGGGTGAGTAGGAAAGTGAAAAGGGCCTCAGGGTCCCTCCTCCAGCTCCTGCTACCCCCAGGTGCTCTGCTATGAAGTCACCCACGATGCAGTACCCAGGTGACCCCTGCAGTTCTGCCAAGCCAGCTCTATCCAGATGTCTCTGCAGCTGGCACAGGGAGACACTTACACTCTCTTGTTTCAAAGATGCTTTGCTTTGTGTCTCTGGCTTCACTGCCATGCCCCAGCTGACTTCCAGTATGGCAAAGCTGCTTTGTATTAGATGTTGCTGAAATTGCTGCTTCTGTGGAGCTAAAGAAGAACTGGGAAGCTCTAAAGGAAGAGAAAATTCCAGCTCCCTCCAGGGGAAACTGAGTCAACTGAAAGTGCAGGGTTTCCAGGCCATTCCAGACCTCTGGGGTGGAACTGGGGAAAGACCTTGAAGGAACAGATGAAATCAGAGCATTTAACTTCTGCTGTGATGGCAGCCATGGAAGTCCCAGCACCTGCACACTTAGGTAGAACTTGATGATCTTAAAGGTCTTTTCCACCCTAAATGATTCTATGATTCTATGCCTTAGCAGCCTCCTCTCACAAGACAGCAGGACACTTCACTTCTGCTACAACATATAGCAGTGGTCCTTGGCTACATTGCCTCTGTCCTGCACCACTCCCCAAATCCTCCAGATGGGAGCTGAGGAAGACTGTGTTTGTTGCCTTGAAAAGAGCTGGTGTGTCCCAGTGCCAGCTAATCAACCGGGGAGCTGTCAAACTTCCCTGTACACCCCTCTGCACCCTCCAGACAGTGCATCTGAGAGGCACCTTGTTTATGGGCTTGACACTGGATATGACTTAACCAGCTTTGACAGGGGTGAGCTTATTTATAGGAGGAACTCCTAATGCCTCTCATTCAATGTCATGTTTTGGAAAAAGTGAAAAATGAAACAGAAATGGCCCCCGAGTTTCTATGTTCAATAATGGAAAATTCAGCTGCTGACCTGGCCAGGATGGGCAGCATTGAGCCAATTTCCTCAAGGTCACCCAGAAGTTGACATCACAGTCCAACTTGAAGTCCCCTCTTTGAATGTCCTTCCCATCTTGGCTTAGCAGTCTTGCTGCCTTTCAAGTCTGGACCCCCTGCACTTTGGATCCTCCCAAAAATTCAACCCTGGCTCAGCATATTCCATAAGGACAGGCACATGAGCATGGAGAGGTGCTACTGTCACAGATAATCACTCAGGAGTCACACAAATCCTTTGCTAAGCACCCCTGAAGAAGAGGAACGTCCAACCAACTACCTTTATTCTCCCATATACACACCAAAGACTTTAGCAGAGGTCTGCAAAGAAGCCTTTTGGGTTTTTTTTTTCCCCCTGTGGGTATTTCTAGTATTTCAAAGGATTGCTGTTGGTCACCACTGGTAGCCCTTTCAAAGGCCAACTCCTGCCTCACAGGGCAGTATCGAGAACCCACCGAAGGTGGATCACTCTGTGATGAGCTGCACCAGGAGACAGCACACGTGCAAGGTATCTTGAGCTCCAGGCGGCTAGGATGAGTCAGAGCCAGTCGCCTTTTTCCCTGCGGTGCAATTGAAGGAGGCCCTGACAGCATCAGCTGGCTTTTATCACTGCTCCACATCAGAGCTGTCAGTCCTGAAGACAATGGAAGGTGTGTGGAGGGGGAGGAATTGAGCATCTCTGCACTCGGTTGGCTTCCCAGAATGATGCCAAAGTGGCGAGCAAAGAGTTTTTGATTAGCAGCCTGCTGCCGCAAGAGGATTAGCGAGGACGTCAGTGACTGTGGCAGTGCTGAAATTAAAAAGCAATACTTCTCGAGCTTCCTCCGCTGCTGTTTTGTGGGGAAGAGCTTGACTGACAGTGACGAGAGCTCTGGAAGGCTCATAGGCACTGGAAGGTTCACTCGTGCTTGTGGCCCTGTGGATGGAGAGCACCTGTCTTCAGATCTACTGGCTCTGGTGGGGTCTGCAAAGGATTCAAGTCACCTTCTCAGTGCAAACTCAGCTTTCCCTGTGTGTAACTTCTCAGACTCACATGTTGCTGTGGCAGTGACAAAGAAAGAGAAGGAAAAGAGCCTTGAAAAGCAAAGTCCAGGGGCATTTAGCAAACAAACAGAAAACTTCAAGTGAATGAAAAGATCAAATCTTTCCAGTTGAGTTCTCTGCCAAGGAAGGGGGTGTTTGTGCCTCCTTCAGGCATATCACGGAGTCTCCTGTCCCCCAGGCTTGCTGGGAAGATCACCCACATGGATTCTCAAACCGCCCCTTGTGTGCGTTGTCCCGCGCCTCTCCCGCGCGCTCGGGGGTAGCTTCCTGTGAACGCCCACGGAGTGATTTGTTCTCTCCCTGCACATCCCTGGTGAGATGCCGATGGAAAGGCTGACAGCAGCTAGGCAGCTGGTGGGCAATGCCCGGGGTCTGTTTGCTCATCAGCACTGCTTTGTTTCATTGCTTCTCAGCAGACTTGCTCCTGCTTGTTGTCCCCATCTTGAACTTAGCCACTGAAGTCCCTCCGGCACAGAAATCAGCTTTTTATTCTATTTGTAAAGCGCAGAACCCAAGGACCTTAATGCCATCAAGATACTCTGTTTATCCCCTAAAACCCGAGGTAGGGAAAGTGGTGGTGTTTTATTTTCCAGATACAGACATTAGGTTCAAGGCAGGGTAGGTGATTTGATGAAGGTCTCAGGAAATCTGTAAACGCTGTCAGAACAGGGGCTGTTTCTGTTGGATCTCAGACCAACACCTGAAGCACAAGTCCATCCTTCCCTCCAGAAAGGACTTAGAACAAGCCTGTTTCCCCTGAAGTGCTGAGGCATTATGTAAAATAAATTGGCTCAGTCTGTGCAGGGCCAGGTACAATGGGTTTCTAAATTAAACCCTTCTAAATGGAAATGGTAAGACAGGTGTGAGGGAAGATATCTACAGGCTGGAAAGCTTAATCAGAAATGAAAGTTGCTGAATGGACCAGACACAGTCATTTTAGCAAGAGTTGTGTAGTATTACTGCCAAACAGCAACAAAATGGCTGTTGTTTCAACAATCCCATACGACCTGCTGTGCCCACGCTACAGATGTTCTCAGGCACTGTGTCACTGTGCTCCTGTGAGTGGCAGAAGTGCCAGTTGTCCTGTATGGTCCCAGGCTCTGACTTTCCATCCACCCCCCACTAGGTAAAATGCCCGGTGATGGCTGAGTGGCAGTTTGTCTCCACAGCATTCCTCTGGAAGTGCCAGGCGAGGCAAAGAAAACATTCAGCATCAGAACAAAAGCTACAAGATAAGCAGAAAAGGAGGAAGTTTAAAAATTAATCAGAGCTCAAAGTGCTGTCAAGTTGCTCCTCCTCCCTCCCTATGCAGACTCACAGCCATCACCAAAGATTAGAACTGATTGACTGACCGGGTCAGGGCCGAGGAGATGGAATAATAATGCAGTTTTCCAGTAATTGGCACAGAGTAAGAGAAATGGTAGCACACAGCATCCTGTGCAATGAACAGGTACCATAAATTCATCACGCACTGCACTGGGACCAGTCTAGCTGAAAGAAAGGGCTCAAGCACAGGACAGTGAGAATAAAGGTTGGACTGCTGTTCATAGGACCACGCAAAGCCAAACCTGACCAGCTTTCAAAGCATGGCTAACGTTAGACTCTCCCAGAAGACAATTTACAGATCTCTTCCTCCACTCCCCCCCCTCCTCTGTAGCTTGTTCCTGTTCCCTTGCTATGAAAGTTTGGTTGTCTTCTCCTTTTTCTGGCTGAATCTTTCCACGGCAGTTAGCTGCCATGGTGATAGAAGTTACAGAAATTAGTAAGGAGAAGAGTCATAATTAACAATTGACTGACAGTCCCATCTGACCTGAGACAGTAGCTGAAAGCTGCCTCCCACTTCAATCTGCTTGCCACAAAACAGCCAGGAACATGCAGATTTGCTAGCCAAGGTGGTTTGGCTATTTGGCTAAATTCCTACAGAGGCTGTCCTCAGCTGATTTGGTGCTCAGAACATCAGTGAGGATGTGTCACCATTGCCCTCTTCTGGATCAGCAACCAAGTCTGCTCCAAAGCTTGGGAGATATCACTGTCTAGTGATGGCAACACGTGGTGACTCCCAGGAGACTGTTTCTTAGGTGACCCCTGGTACCTCATGCAGCTGCTTTGCACTGTCTCATTCAAAGAGCTTCAAGTTCTGCAGTTCTCCTTCCAGCATGTTGACTACACTGCAGTGCAGATTTACAGCAGATGGTGGATTCAAATGGGTGGAGAAAGCAGACAAACTTTAAAGCTAAATATATGGCTAATTCAAGATCTTTGTGAAGGTGTACTGCTGCTAGCTAAAAGGTTTGGTGGTTCAAAACCTCCTGGGGACAGGGGGATTTCAGGTTCCAATGAAAGGACATGTGTAGTTAATCTGAGGAACTCCTTGCCACAGGATGCTGAAGAGGCTAAAAATATATGTGAACTGGAGTCTGGAAGACTTTGTGGAAGAGTAATCCACTGAGGTTTACTAACTACATAGAACTTCTAACCATTTATATAAGTTATATTTCCAAATGAAACACATATTTATAGAAGAAAAGTCTTCCTAGTCCTTCCTAGACACCCTCTTTGGGGCTATATATAAGACAGGATACTGAATCAGCCCTTTGCTGACCCAGTATAAGCACACATTTGTTGTTATGAATATGGAAAAGCACACAGATCTAATCAGGGGTCAGGTCCTCAGCTTCTGCCTCAAGGTTTTAGTCAGCTTGAGGCAGGTGGGGACTCAGTAATTGCTTATCGACACACTTGGGACCTGGCCCACCATCAAGCTCTTGAGATCTGGTGGTTTTGTAATGCACAAAATTATGCAGAAACTGCACTGTTTTATATGGGGAAGAAAATTAGCTCGACTTAACAAAGCACATTACTTATGGCCTGAGCAAGGCAATTTTTCACACTCAGCTGGAAAGTTATTTCGCCACTTGTCTGTCTGCTGGAATCCGTGCAGTATGGTAACACGGAGCAGCAAACCTGGCACTGGGAATTCTAGAGCTGTTGTCAACATCCAAGGACTGAAAATAGGCAGCAAATAGGAAACCAGTGAGGAGATTCAGCAGCTTGACCCAGCTCCGTAATGGACTTCAGAGTCAAGAGGAGGTTGATGACAGCTGTTAATCCCTTCCAGCACAACCCAGCCTTCCTCTCGGCTCTGCCTGTGGTCCCTACCGGCAGAAACAGGGAAAAATGAGAGAGGGCATGTCCCCTTTCAGCCAGCATGGGGGAAAGGAAAGATGGGAGAAAGATGAGCCCCTGACAGCAGGGGAGAAGAAAGAAGAATGATGGGTGAGAGAGGCAGGGGATATACGGAGTGCCTGGCACGTGGAAGGAGAATGGTGGATCCTGAGGGAATGAGGACACGGTAGGAGGGCACATGTATCCCAGAGCCAATGATATAGGGGAAAGGATGGTGCACAGACCTCTTGATTCAATGGATGGATCAGAGGGATGTAGGGTGTCCTCGATTTTGATCTGTCAGACTGGGACAGAAAAGCATGAATGGAAAGCGAAGTACCCCTAGCCCAGTGAAGTCAGTCCCAGCATGAAGCCCTAAGTCTGCACAGTGGGACGGAAGGGACAAACCCACAGGCAAGATATCTCCACCTAGTCTCTGCCAAATGAAGACCCAGGCACTGTACTGCAGAGGTTTTGAGAAGAGCCTGTGAGACGGAGCTAGTCTCTGTCATCTGTCAGGGGTGATGAATGGCATACAGTACAAGTAGCATACAACACACAGAAACGATCCTCTTTAGGGTCTGGGTGGTAGAGTGCCTGGCAGGTAGATCAGGGACTAGAAGTCAGGATTCCCGACCTCAGTTTAAACTTCAGCACATGCAAATTTACATCGGACAACTGACACACGCTGTTCCAGTTCCCTGCTTTCCAGGGAGCATCACAGTCACTGCCTGCCCTAGCAATGTAACGCTCTCCATTCGTGTTTGGGGAGCTCCTGGGTGGCAGAAACCATGCAAGTACAGAGCATTCTCTCTTCAGCACCTCACAAGAGTGTGCCAGCAACATCTAACCTCCCCTCAAATCCAGTGGCAGGTCACAGCGATTGTCGGGTCTCGCATGTGTGTGACTGTGAGTCACCCAGTATTACTGATCTTCATATTAATCTATTGTTGTAAATGACTTGGAGCTGCCTACAGACAATCCTTCAGAATACAGAACAATGGAGAACCTGCACATCTGAAGAAAACCTCCTCTGCATGGCAACTTATTGCCATCGTAACCACCATAAACAAGAGCAATTAAGACAATTTCAGAGCATCACCTCCTCCCTCTGGGGTCTTAATGAGAGCACGCTCAGAAGGGGGCTGGAGCAGAAGGAAGCAAGGGCTGGGAGTTAACTTGTGTGGGAAAAGAAGGGTAGGAGAGTTATAGATTCAGAGGTTTGCTTCCTCTCCACCCCATAGCATAATGCAAAGGGCAAGGAGGGGGATTCAGTCAATGCTGTGGTAGACAGAAATGGCTCAGAGAAGCAGAGCTTTTCTGCTGCCTGACCCTCACACCAGGTGTCAGGACCCTGCAGAAGTTTTTGCTGACATACCCAGGGATCTAGAGGTAGCTAGAACGGGTGAGTGCCACAGGCATCACTCAGAAGGATAACAGGGTTCAGAGCCATAGCTCTCAGGGAAAAACACGGTTGGCTTGGACCGATGGCCTTCTAGAAGCAAGGTGTTAAGGAAGAAGCTCTTCTAAAGATGATGACTGTCTATCCCAGAAAATAGAGACAAGCCTCATCACCGTTGGATTAGTATATAGGTTGTTTGCACACGCTCCTTAAAGCTTTGCTATATGCTACTGATCTATGAGCATTCAGATGACTGAAAAGCTGTTTGTGGGTGGCTATGCAGTGAGGAGAGAAGGCAAATTCGGAAGCTCTCCTGTGAGGCAACTGCCAGGAGATGAGAGCTTACGTATTAGAGGGGCTGACCTGTATAAATACTCCAGGGAAGGAAGGGAGACATTTCCTATTGGCTTGATGATGACACCTCTTCTTTTGGCAATCCTTGCAATGGAGATGAAATGGATGGGGCTATAGAGCAGAGCTTTTGTTAAGGTTTTCACGTGATCTAATACTGCAGGAACTATATGATTTTCAATTGACTCTTCTCAGATTTAATGCGGGAGTCAGAAACTAGGTTCCTGCATTGTCACGATGTATAAATAGCCCTGGTGGAAGCATAACAGGAGCTCAGTTAGGTTTTACCCGGTACAGCAAATGATATATCATGGACTCATATATTTTGGGGCCAGACAGGACCACCCATCTGGTCTGATACCCTGTATGTAAAAAGTCATAGGATTTTATCTAGCTGCTCTCACAACAAGCTTTTATTTAACGTGTGTGGAACGACAGCTACCCATGCCTCAGGTGGATCACAAAACTCACCCTAAAGCCAAACGGTTCCTTCCGTTCTCTGCAGAAACAACCTTTTCCTTTTGACATGAAATTTGCTATCACAGATTTGATTGTCTGCTTTAAAAAAAAAAAAAAAAAGAAGTGGCACATTAACTTGCAGAGAGAAGCGAGGGCTAAATCTGAGACCTCTTATCTGAATCTTCTCGATGCCTAAGTGCTTGATAATTACAATTGCTGTCTGAGCCAAGAACGCTGTTTTGCTCAGATGTTGCTAACCTCATATAGTCTTCTCCTTTCTGCATTTCTAGCACAGCAGTACCCTGGTTCTAGGATCACAGAAGATACATGAATTCTGACCTTCAATGGAGAGAGATCCTACAGAAGCTTCCTATAAACCAGCAGGAGAGTAGTGCTTTGCAAAATGAGAAACCCTGTCTCTCTGGAGTCAAGAGCTGTTCAGGAGCAAAGCTTCCCTCAGCCAAGCCACATAAACCAACTCTCCTTTTTAGCTAAGACTTTTGAGAACCATAGTTCAAACCCTCCCAGCCCAAGGACTTCCTACAGTCAGGTGGGTCTTTAGGAGGGATGTGTGAAATAGTCACCTTGTTGTTAACAGAGGTTTAGGAAACTGAGGCTGTCTGCTGTGGTCCTCCTTGTCTTGTGCTGGTTCCATATGCATCAGATTGGACAGGTGGGCAGAGCTGGGCTCCACCTGAAAAAAACATAGACGAGTGTATAAAGAGGAATAGCCATTAGTGTTTGCTGATACTCAAAGCAAGACAGCTTTCCCCGTGGATATCTTGTTTAGGTACCGCCTGGCGGGGAACTAGTGAGGACTCAGCAATTCTGAACATCAGCTTACATATTTAGGAACATCATGTCAAATGCCTTCTGGGAAAAAAAAAAATAGCCAAAAGGCCATTTGACAAAGAAAAATGGGGAGATGTGAACCGCTGAATCTGTTCTCTACCACTGACTCACCAAGGGACCTGGAGCAAGTCACCTCATTTCTCCATAATTCAAATAGTCCCTTGTAAAATGAGGCCACCAGAAAAGCAGGTACAGCATTTTCTGTAGCGCCCTGGTTTGCACCTGCTGATGTGTGTGTCTGGGTGGGCTGGGCTGCACAGAAGTTTTCAGTTCAGAAGAAAGGCCTGTAGAGAGCCATTGGTGTTTGCTAAGCCATGTTTATAATGTCCTGACATCTGGAAGGGCAGAGCAGAATCATTACTGTTAGGACGATGACCGCTGTTTCCCTTATTAAGAGGAAATTAAAAATAGGAAGTGGTTATAATTATCATTTTGGACACCACACCAGTGGCATCACTCTCAACACACTGTCGGGATTACAACGTAATAGCAAGGTGAATGTCATCCTACAATTCCTTTTTTTTACTGCAGCAGAAGTGGGAGCCAATAAGATCCGTGCTATCTCCCTCCCCAACATCCAGCCGTGCAGTTCCCAGTATGGCCAGCTCCCTCTTGCCGAGGCCCATTATAACATTAACAAAGGCAGCCAAGTGGTATTGCTAACATCCAGATGATGGAAGGGGACACAGAAACAAAAACAACAACAGCATCTCTAGAGATGCAAACAATCAGCTTGCACCATTCCAGTAGAAGAATTTTCCAGATAAAGATTTATCACTGTCCCTGTCTTCTGCTCTACAGCAAAGGGCTGTTGCTCGTTCCAAGCTCACCAGTTTTGCTCGCTGCTCCACGCAAGGAAGAGAGAACCCGCCTTTGGAAACTGCTAACCTTTTCCTGCATAGAAAACCAAATGAACACACTTTGTTTGGGAAAGGCTTGCACCGGGATTCATAATAAGCCATCGTCCACGTGACAGACCTTGTTATTGACTTGGAGCCAAATCTTGAGGTCCTTGCCTGAAGGATCGGAAGGATTTGACCCCAGGACTGTTATTAGCCTTGACATCACCAGCTCCTGACATGGGATATTTTTCCAGTGAACTTGCTTGAGAATGTTTAGAAATGTCAAGTGGCCGAGCCACGAGGACACAAGAACGAGAAGGTGTCAAATTCGCCCAATTGAACGGGAGAATTTCAGTCCTCCCCCTTGCTCTTGTTGGCGATGGCAGCGCTGCTGACAACGTGTGTCAGGGTTATGCTGCGTTATCAGACCCCCTCTTAGCCCAGGCATCCTTTGTCAGCACAGTCCGTGTGTGAGAACCCTGCTAAGCGAGAGCAACAAGATCCCTCCATAGACTCAGAGACCCACAAGAACACTTTTTCAGCACCGGTTGTGTTGTGGTGGATGGAGCTTGTACCAAGCCTGTTTAAACAGAGGATGGACATTGTGTGAGCTGGACAGAAACCTACAAGTTCTGCTCGTGGTGTGGTATCATTATGCCGAAGGATACTTGGTCTTACATCACACTAACAGACAGCTTTGAGGGTGAGGAAGGAGAAGGGCAGAGGAGACTAAAGAAGCACTGACTGCTCTTGAGGTGCAGTGATCCCCATGCACTTCACAGAGGCAAGACCTCTGTGTTCAAGCTCTAGTGGAGGAAAGGCTGTGTGTTGGCTAAAACCTTTGGCCAAATTCTTTCTCCACGGTGGGAACAGCTACTGCACTCTCTCCAAGACTTGCTGAACAACTCAGCTCACCATGGTATAAACTTCTCAACAGCCTTTTCCATTCTCTACTGTTCTCACTGTGTTGACTGCTGCCAACTCGCCTTGGGTACATCCACAGCCCGAATTACACAGTAGATGTTACAATGTGCTCATAGACTCAAGCCACCATTCTGGTTGCTGACACCCGTGGAGATCTAACAGGATCTACCATTCATGCCTCTGAAGGACTTATACCATCAAGATGCTACTATTGAGTGGCACTCACATTGTTTCATGCAGCTAAAATCAGTCCCACTAACAAAAACAAGGGGTGAGAACCTGTATGGATCACGTACGCAGCCATCTATCTTGCCATCACTCCGCAATCTCCATAATCCTTGAGAGCACCACTTGTTAGCGTGCTGCAGGAACTCATTCAAAATGCTTTAAGAACCCTAAATTAAGCATGGAGGATTCACCTTCCTTTCCATCAGGGAAAACTAAAGCTTGAAATTCAAGGGGAGGGCTGAAATCTCCTCGGCTGATTGGCTGGAGGAGGCCTTCTCGCCCACACGTCCTGCTCGGTAACATTTCCAAATATTTTTGAGCAAGCTGAAAACAATTGTGTTGGAGGGGCAGAGAGGGCCTGCTAATACCCTATCGGTTTCACATTCTTAGGAGAGCTCCCAGCCCACCGATCTGCCGTCCTATATCAGGCAACGAGCCTTCAGCTGGAAACTTTACCCTGGCTCTACCTATTGTCCAACGTTTTCCTTCCTGCCAGATGATTGGAATCGCACCAGCTGTTAATTTTACACCTGCTGTTTGTGAATATGCCTGGGTGACCTTTCCGACAACAGCTCGCGCGGGGGATTTCTCGGTGGAGAGATGCACATACGTGCATGCGGGAGCAGATAGAAGGGGAACAGGAAGGGGCCTCCTGATGAATGATGAGGGATTAAAATAGCTCTTGTTGGAGCCATAGTGGGATATTGGACAGCAGGAATGATGAAGCGGATGTTTAAAACAGAGCGAAGTGTCGATCTAAGCATAGAAGGCAAAACAGAGTTGTTATCAGATCCCTTCCTCTTTCCAGCTCTCCCTTTTGTGCCCAGTTGGCTGAGCAATGACAGTCCCAGAGCTTCTTACAAAAGAAGAATGTTTCCTGGAGATGCTGAAGCCAAGGTCTTGGAAGTCAGAAAATGTTTTCATTTGGGAATCTGAAAGGAAAATGTGCCCTATGGCCCCATCCATCTCTTCCTCACCTTGGATTAACTGACCTTAGTGCCATCTCTGGAAGGTATTAATCACCCCAGAAGGGATGTGTCGGTACAGCATGAACAGGAAAAGCCACTGGCTTCACAGTCCTGAATTCTAGCTGGTCTGAGGAAGTCACAGGTGCTCAGATATCACTGTGACCAGCTTTAATACTCAGATTAGGTTAAACAGATCTAGCCCACATTAGAACTGCTGCATTAAGAGCACTCTGGTTATTAAAAATGATTTATGAGCCCAGAGATGGATCAGAGGAGAAAGTGGCCATGGGCTGTAGCCAGATCACCTCGACATTTCCTACAGCAAGCTGGTACTTGGCTGTAGAAAGTGGAGCTAGTGTACATGTAGGAGCAGGAGCTGGCACATTTCCCTCTGAGGGAACACTGAATATTGGATAAATATCTCAGCGCAGTGGTGGATGGCTGCTGAGTGGTAGCAGATGTTCGGGGACAGGCAAGCCTGACCCTTGCGGAGGAGAAATCACTGATGTGGGTATCAACACGACTGTGTGTGTACGGTGCTCAGTCACAGGCCTCCATCCTCCCTGGTACAGCAGTGATCAGTGTGCCAAGCAACCCCTCTCCCAGCCATCTCAACTCAGTATAAAACACCCTTTCACCAGAGAATGGCTCTGACTCAAGAACTGGTTCTGTTCAGAGATGATGTAGCAAATCTCGCTGTTTGCACAACTCCTCTGACCTCTATTCTGGCCAAGCACAACTGAAATGGAAAAAGCCTCCTCAGACCTGGACCCCAAGCCCAAACCAAGCTGGGGCAGCAGCCCCCAACTCCTGTAACTTGTCACTACTGGATTGTGCAAAGCGGGAACTCTGAGAGCTGGCCACTTCCCAAACCGAAGAACAATGTTCTGATGATCTAAATTCTTGCTGTAGTTTTAACCCCAGAAGCATTGCTCACACCTTCTGATCAAGTGTGGAAGACGGGACATTTCTGCAGAAAGCCTGTTCACAAGCACCAGGTGAATAATTTCCACAGAAGATTATTCTCAAAAGAAAGAATGTCCCTGACTAATCATTTTGCTATGGTGTTCTTGTGATTCCTTCTTCTGAGACTTTCAGGCCAGCAAGACACCACTTTCTAAATACTCTTGGCCAGAAACTCACTCAGATGCATGGACAGCTGCAAACAGTATGATGTACCATGGGCAGGATTGGAAAGGGTCTCTGTGCCACGTATCTCTAAACCCCTGGAAACCAGGGGAACAACAGTTATCCCCTAAACCAAACCCTTCAGCTAAGTGAAACCCATCTTTGAAGATCAGAGATGGCAGATGAACTTCTTTCTGCAGCTCCATCAACACGCTAACAGCCATCTGCATCTCTGGATTCAGTTCTGTCCTTGGCCAACCCAGTTTAGAAAAGGTTTTGTTTTTCTTGGGCTGGTTTTGTTTACAGCCGCTTGACCGAGGCAGAGAGTTCACCAGCAGCTGAACGTAGCTCAGGCTCTCCCAAGTGTAAGTACTCCAGTGAAACATCTGGTTACAAGGCAAGGTCAAATGGGCCTGAAATGGGAGAGGACCACAGACTCTCTCTACAGAGATGCAGCCAGCTGGGAAAAGAACAGGCTTTTCTGGGTAGGTTTGAGTGTTTGGCTGGGAAAAGGAAAAAGAGAGAAAGAAACAGATACTGAAAAAAAAAAAAAAAAAAATAAAGCCAGGGATCAAGAGGCTGGTTCTTTTACTGGTTAAAAATCAAGACCACCCCAGTTGTCACATGAACTGCTGAGTCTTATTTAGTAGGAATTCTAGCTGTTCCCAAACAGAAGGTCTCTTCAAGTCCCTCACTGATACATATTTACCAGTGTATATACATGAATTTCTCTGTTCTCCACTACCCCGGAATTACCCCAGATGCACATCTCAGACAGAAGATCTTCTTCTCACTCTATTCTTTCTATTATTTACCTCTCACAATTTCACTAGAGACAGCCCTGACCTGTAGCATGCTGCAAACTTTGATCTCATAAGTTGCTTAGGAAAAGGACCACCCAGTTGCTCTGTGTTTGTACAGCACTTAGCACCACTGGTGCCCAAGTCAGCGTCGACTCAAATAACGGCATTGTTCATGAACGGCGCGAGAGCTGCTGAGAACCAGAGAAACCATTCAGGAAGCCTAAAGAATGAACTCTTCCATGCAGCCCCAGGGAGTGTTAGCAGCAATCTAACATTTAGGATTTCTTCTTAAAAAAAAAAAAAAAAAAAAAGCCTAATTCCTTGAACAAGAATCAGGAAAAACCGCATGTGAACCAAATGACCAGCCAAGCACACAGAACACCTACCAAGAGAGACAGCTTATCATGGAGATACAGTGGGAAAGGTTTGGTGAACTGGGATTGATTCATGGACTACTAAAAAATAGCTGAAAAGACTAAATTTGCATTATGGTGTTTCTAGGGCATAAGCTGACCAGTCATAGTAACACTAACCCTTAGTACATGATTTTCAGAGAGAAACAAGTGAAGAACAATTGTCTGAGCATGGGACCAAGCACTACTTCTGAGCTCTGATGCTTCTTCCTTTGGGGACCTTCACTAAATCTCTCAACTTGTTTGTGCTTGAGCATCCTTCTCTAAAAGGATAAGGACAACAGCAGTCAGTCCCCTGCCTCACCGGGTAATGAATGATTCAGATAGCTCTCACCGACCTCTTCACGTCCGATACACAATATCCGATGTGTCATGCAGCACTTGGCATCAGCCAGAAAGCTATCATCTCTTAATGGGACTGAGTTTCAAGGATGATGGACAGGGCAAAGCCTGTGGAAGGACCTGGCCTCTGAAGCTTTTTCCTCTGGCATCTCTGTCCAAGCTGGGGTTGGTTTGCAGAAGGATCCACTTTCCTGTGCAGGGAAGTACAGAGGGAGGGGGGCACAGCTTGTGCTGAGTGTGTGGCTGTCACCATGCTGGGTCACGCTGGAATCTGGATGTCAGGGGCAGAAGCATCTTTTGAGGCACAGCACATCAGCTGCTGCCTTCATGCACCACAAATAAAGGACTCCAAATCCAAATCTGGAAGCCAACCAAAACACCAGAAGACCATCTTGGTTTGCATGTGCATAATCTGATGCCTAATTTGCATGCACCACTTGTGTATTTTAATCCCAGCTTTCCAGAGGATGCTGTCCCATCCCTGATCCCATCAGCAGATGGACTACATCTGTCCAAAGGAAAGCCACGGTTTCACCCTACTGAGACTTTTCCCACCACACTGATGGATGCATCTGTTACCCAGACCCCTGCCTTATGCAGTCTTTGGTCTGAAAGTGGAGATTTTCTTTCACAAGCTCGTTACCATTTCAGTCACCCTTCAGGCTGCCTGGACATGAACAAGCTCTGATCTGGCATCACTGTGATCCAACAAACACAATCAGCACTTCCGAGCACACAGCACTGTCCAGCATTTGCCTCGCTTGGAGCACAGATCCTGTGCAACAGCCCCCCCCCCGCCCCCAGCCAGTTATTCATAACAGTCTATAAAGGGCACATCTGGATTGGGACTTTCCTCAGGCATGTTTGGGAGTGCAAACAAAGACCACTGCTCACTTGAAGACAAACCTCACCTTCAAAAACTTTTTTTGCACAAAGCCAACCATGTGACTTTGTGATTTTTTCAAGAGCATTGACTGATAGGACAAAGGGAAATGGGTTTAAGTTGAAGGAGAATAGATTTAGATTAGATCTTAGGAAGAAATTCTTCAGCACGAGGGTGGCAA
>JANIJG010000697.1:0-12925 GCA_024611175.1 Megaceryle torquata | reverse complement strand
CCTTGTGTACCCTGATCTAGTTGAGAGGCATCCCTGCCCATGACAGGGAGGTTGGATTAGATGGTCTCTAAGGTCCCTTCCAACCTAGGCCGTTCTGTTCTGTTCTGTTCTGCACCCTTCATCTTGCAGGCAGGAGCCAATGAAAAGAGATGTTTGCTCTGACCCTTTGGTATCTGCAGGGATAAAATGGAACCTGGTCTCCTGCTTTTCCCAGAAAGTCTGGGGGACAAGCCAAGACACATATTCCATCCCTTAAAGAACAAGCAATAACAAGAACACAGAGAATCACCCCCTTATTACTGAACTAGCGTCTCCCAAAACTGAACCAGTGGCATTAGGAGAAGGGGTATTTGCAAGCCCCCAGTCCTGGATTTCCTATGAGAAACAGAATAGTTTAGGGGCAGGTAAAGCCAGTGTAGAGCACTGACTATGCACATGTTGGAACCCCCTGTAGAAACCAGGCTTGAGAAGCAACATAGGAAAATGTTCATTCACCCTCACCCCTTTCTCTCCTGTCTTTCCTCTCACAATGGGGAAGTCTCTCTAGAAAATCTCACCTTGTACCCTTCAGATGTGATAAAATAACCTTCCAGCTGCCAACCCCAAACAAAGTGCGAGTGCCCAAAGGGCAGAGTTTTGTCATAAGGTAAAGGGCCAAAGAGTTCCCCCCTCCCTCTATTTATTTACCTCCCTCGGGTGGATTCAGGTCATTCCCATCCTCTCCTGGGCAAAAGGGCATCTTTGTTGAAGTTGTACCAAAGTAGCCAGGAAGGTTTGGTGAGGCTTCCCCTCTCCCTGCTGCCAGGAGGGAGTGAACCACACCAACTGAGGAACAGTGTGTGACTTGGGACATTTTTCTTCTCTTCCTTTAAGCAGAAGTGTTTTGATTAAATTAGTAAAACTGTTCATTTTCTCTGACACTCCTTAACTTTATTTTTCTTACTTCTAACCAGCTTGAAACATCCTTTCCTAGGTAACATTCACTACAGCTGTCCCTGAATACAGTCAGATCTGTACAGACCTGTACAGTCAGATCCCTGAGTGCAGTCAGATCTGGTATTGCTGGGGACCAGCAGTGAACTCACCCACCCCGACTTCTCTGCAAAGAGCTCCTGCTGCTCTCTGCTCCTGGGAGGTGACGTCCTCCAGCACTCCGTCCCAGCTAGGAACTGTCCCTTCTCCACTCCCCATGGCTCTCGTTTAGGAAGCACAATCCTTGAGCTGAGAATGGGGAATCCTGTGGGTACACCTGCATCACCTCCCCATACCAAGGGTTTAAGGGTGCTGACTGAAAGCATCCGCTGTGGCTGGGAAGTTGTCCAAGCACTTTGAATGTCCAAGCTCAGCTGAACTTCCACAGGATAGGATCACACTCCCAGATCACCAGCCCTGAGATTGCACTGAGCAAAATCCCAAACCAGGGAAACGATCCTTAAAGCTTGTTCCCTCTCTACTTATTCACAGCAGGGATAAGTGAGGCCTCATCTATAATCACCTAAAAACATCACATGATTCATGCTCTCACAGCACAACAGCTGAGCACGCTGCAGGATACACAGCAACATACATTGGTGAGGCACCATTACACACTTTCCCATTGCAAGCCCTGTTGAAATGCTGCCATCAAATTATTTCAACTGATCAAAGTAGGAAAAAAATAGAATATTAAAACCCCAGATAACAAATTAATAAGAATAAAAGCATGTAGGTGAGAATTAAGAAGGCATTAACATTCTGATGGCATCTGCTGCCTAAATTAAACTACAGGGAAAAAAAAAAATGAGTTCAGCTGACGCTCAGGATCAGGACAAATAGTTCTCAAATGGAAATTACAGTTTTGAAAATTATGCACCAAAAAAGGATCCAATTTAGGACATTTTTGATTTGTGAAGTTCTTTCTCCAGGTGGGGATCTCAGGCTTGACTGGAGGGCTGGCAACATGATTGGCAAGATGCTGGAGTCGCTCAGTTCCCGCATCCCACAGCAGGACCAAACTGGCCCATAGGGTGGCTGGGTCTGTCTGGTCACCTCACCGGTCCCTCTGGGGCTCTGGAATTGGAATTGAACCATATGGACATGGTGTCTAAAGTGTGTTTCATCCCTGCAGACATCAACATGGAAAAGGAGGAGAAATTAGGCCTGGATTTTCAAAGGAGCTCCGTGTTAAATTATGTGGATAACTGCATCCGTAATTTACATGAGCAGTTTCTGTGACAACTAATAGTGAACGTCATAAGTAGCCAGTTGAGCATGTAATGACCTGAGTTATATGCACCATCATGTCTCTTTGGCACACCAAATTAGGTGTGCATACACACTTTGCATGCCCCGAAGGACTTCTACCTCAGCAAAGAGCCTTAATTTCACAGCACAAGCCTGATTTCAGCAGCCTTGCACAGCACAGACAGTTTATGCAAGGCAAAGAGCTGGCACAAACTCCGTGGCCCAGGTCGGAATGGATCCTCAGACAGCTAATTAATTTTTACTGCTCCTTTGTGAACTGTAAATTACCCTTCATTTCCTAGATTTCTGTCCCATTTTTCGCCTGCCTTTCTCTACTGAAGCGGTAAAAAGGGAAAAGTGCCAATAATGGGCTCTCATTGTCATAAAAGCAGACAGGACTCGCTTGCACCTTGAACAATACTCTGCTTATGACCAGAATATAAAAGAAATTGGGTTTCAAGAAACTGTCCTGAGATAATGACTTTTCCTGGAGATGGGAGGATACAAGGAATATTTTTTTAAGAGGGGTGAGGGGGAGCGTCTGGTTTTGCAGGATGAATACATCCAAGTTCCTCTCTTGCAGAGGGTTAAAACCAAGATAAATAATCTTCACTTAGAGCCCAAGTTCATCAGTATTGCCTGCACAAGACCAGAGGGAAAATGCTTACAGTGCTGAACCGCTAACAGCCTCCCCTTCTCACTCAGACAGGAAAGAAGAGCCTTTCTCTGAGAAAGAGTGACCTTCAGACCACACACACACACCAGAGTCTTTAGAGAGCAGCCCCTGAGCAAATGGTGCCTGAGGAAGGATGGGTGGCTTTTTTTCAACCCTGCCATGACCCTGTTCAAAGGCTAAAACTGCTGATTCTGTTGAATCCAGATAGCAACACCCTGCCAAGGAAAGACCTACTGGTATAGAGACCCACCAAGACATGGTTCCAGTGTGTGTTCTTTGCTGATGCCACTGTTATCCAAACCTGCTGCTTTCAGACACACACCTATCAGAGGCAGAAGTAGCTGTAGGGAAGAGATCATCACACACCTGAGATGAACTTTGCACAGGCTCTGATGAAATTCTAGGCAGATACAGCACGGTTGAGAATCTCTTCACCCTTGTGTCAGGACACTGGGATTTGCATCAGTGAATAACAAAAAGATATTATTGGAATTTTCATGTGGTTGCATCTACAAAATGCCCCTTGAAAGGCCATGGCCAGAAGAACATACAGAAGATGTCCAGGTCCATGCTGTCGGGATGCTGCAGGAATGAGAACACAGCATTGCTGGGGTGCGTTTATGGGGCCTTCAGCACATTAGATACTTATATTGCAAAACACCACATTCCGCAGCTCTGACGGAGCCTCTTTTATCTCAGCTGCAGATTCCCAAGTCAAAATCACTGCCAGATGACTGTGCACGGTGAGTTAACGGCCACAAAACCTGAGCTTCTCTTTGCCTCGAGTCATTTACCCGTAGCATCAATGACGTTATCATGTTCAGCCCATATTTACTACAGCTACGAACTGATTCAGAGAAACCTGGAGTACAGGATTAATCATTACTCTTGGGATGTTGAAAATGGATAGCAGAACGGACTTCCAAATTAGGTATCTAAAAGTCCTGCATCTCCCAGGAGAGCCCCATTACATCTCCCTACTCGTTCTAATGGAATCTATAGTATGTGAGCATGGCTTTGCCTCCCACAAGCCCTCCCTGCATAATTAGTCCCAGCTCAGATTGCTGCTTTCTGTAATGGCTGGAGAACCACTTTCTTCAGGCTACTGAGATGTAAAGAGGAAATGTTTATTGCAAAATGCAAGTCAACCACAGCCAGTGGGTCTGGGCCATGGTGGAGGGATACAGAAATGGCTTCTTCTTCTTTTTTTTTGCCTCAGAAATAGAACTCACTAAAAATAGCAGTTCCTCAGGAACAAGACTGCCTGAAAATAGCTGTTTCTCAGGAGCAGGGCTGGCTGCTTCTGAAAGAAGTAGCTATTAATGTATAATTGTCCCTGAGGCTGGTTTCTGAGAAAATGCTGTACATACAGAGGGCTGGAAAGAGATATGTTCACAGGCAGGAAACATAGGCACCCCTCTCCTGTCAGAGGTCCTGTAAACTCCAACAGCTCATGCGAGTGCATTTGATTCACTAAGCTTAGGCACAGTTAGATCCATCACAGCACTGGGAGGTATTTTCCTCTGTACTGGTTAAAGCAGTGCTCCGAGATGCTCCTTTATCTAGACCAGTAAATGACAAAGCCTCCCTTAGCTCTAACCAAATCTACTCCAGTTCTTCTCCCAGGACTGAGAAAGTCTTAAAAAACTAGAGCCAGCTTTGAAACTTCAGCATTCTCTTGCCACAGAAGGTCTAAGAACTTTGTTGAATTGCAGGTTGTGCAATCTACTTCCAATTTCCTGCTCTACTCAGCACTTAGTTTTCTCACACAGATGCTACAGGGCAATAAATCTTCTGAAGAATGGCCCTACATTTCTCCCACTATGGTGTTGCCTTATAATGAGGAAAGACAAATTGCCTGTGAGATTGGTTGATTGGTTGGTTATTCCCTAAAATGTCTCACTCATCCCTCTCTTATCACCATGGGTTCAATAGCTCATTTCTTGTGTCTTCTTTTCCCTTCCTGGCACAGCCAGCCAATATCTGCACAGAGGCCATTCTCCTCCTCTTCTTCTCCCCTTAAGGAAAACACCAGCTGGCCAAAAGCAGCAGAGATTATAAAAGGTCCAGAAAAGGCAAATTTTGCAAAGCAGCAGCTTGATGAAGTGCAGATGAAGAACAGGGGGCTCTGACTGATTGCTGCCACCATTTCAGTCCCGCAACACCGGTGCCAGAAACCATAGCAGCCTCTGCTGAGAGCATCCTTGGATCCCAAAGGCTGAGTAGGGCTGGGCTGTGTCATCACTGGATAGAAATCCATAGACTGCTTCTTCCAGGCTCTGCTTTACATGCTGCTTCAAGCCATATCTCTCTATTCACCAGTGATCTGATACTTCAGCATTCCACTAACAGCAGAAGCAGCTTTCTGGAGGAAGTGTAAGGCTGAAGTTATAGCCACCAAGTAGCCCAAGGCAGGTCTTTTAGCTCAAGAAATTACTCTTTTTTTTTTTTTTTTTTTTTCCTGACCAAATTCCAGCACAAGAAATGGCACTTTGCTTGCAATTACAGCAGGCTGAAGTTTTTGTTATGGAAACTACCTCTAGTTCCATGGGTAGGCTTACACTGCATGCAACAAACACAGGCGCTCCCAGACTTTGTTTTAACCTCATTTGCTTCAGAGGGAAGTACCAGAGAAGCTGCAGCCAGGCTGATTTCATATACCCACAGCTGTGGGAAACCTGTAAAACACAACATATATGGTGCCAGAATGCCAGTGTCTGACATGGAGAGGCAAAACTCGAGCAGGTACACGTTTAGCTCATCTTCCCCTCCCCTATTGCCCCGTGGTTGGTGTTCTATAACCCAAACTGCACATCTATAACATACAGATAGATACATAGACTCCTTGCCTTTTTATTTTGATAAAGTTTTCAAAAAAGGCCTTGGGACTCTCAAATCAAATAGCTTATGAAGGACAGAGTTGGCAACATTTCTGTTTGATAGCAGCAGGGTGAGGATTTTTGCTGCAGCTCGGATGGGTTTGATTAAACAAGCGTTTTGTTGCAGCCGTCATAGAGCGCTCATTAAAAAATACTCTGCATTTGTGTAGCATTTATTATCCAAGAATCTCATCATGTTTTACAAAATGTAATTAATTAAACTTTACAGCACCCCTCAGAGAGGGATAAGGAAAATGGAGAGTTGCCTTAATCCATCACTGAACTGCAGCAGACACAGGGTTAGAGGAAAGCAGCTGCTCAACAGCGTGCAGCAGCACTAGGACACGAGGAGAAGATCTCCAGGCAAAGTCACTTGGGGACTGCACCGCACACCTTGTGTTTGCCTGAAGCGTGCACTTCCACTATGGGTTAAATCCCAACTCTTGCAGATCAGAGGGTGATTTTTCTCCCTGACCCCGCACCCCGGGTTTCTATCTGAGACGGCTGCAGTAGAGTATTTTATCTATTAAATCCCCAGCACTGCCAAAGACCAGGGGCAGCCACAACCCTGCCCAGAACCGACCGAGGCAGAAGATATAAAGCCATACAGCCACAAATTGCATCTCACAGTACGGGAATGCTGTGCAAGCTGGTGCTTAAAGTGGAGGGAGGGTAAAGTCCCCTTAATCCCTCTCTTACTTCCCTCTCCCCTCCCCATCAGTAAATCCACACCTGTTAAAGGTCACCCTGAAATGAAATACGTTTGAATACCTCCTGCTGCAGCTTGTCCCAGTCTCCTGCAATCCCTCCCAGTTCACGCTGCAGAGAAGGAGGGGGACAGGGTGTGCCTGTGTGCCCTGCTTGAACCTTAGAGTCGCAGGGATGAAATCCCACCCAATTCTTAGGTGATCTTTAGAGAGGAGTCTTTCTCACCCTGGCTGTAAGTTCCTTTCTTGCTGAGCATATAGGATAACATGGCCACTGGGCCAGGCTGATTAGCCAGCTCTGTTATGCCACCCTCACTACCTTGCAAAAAGCTAGAATTTAATCTGGTGCAAGCTGGGGAAGGGGTGCAAACCACTGCTATTTGCAAGTAAAGTATGACCACAAAACCACAGAGGTATGTGATGGGGGGAGAACAATGCAAAGATACACGTCTGCATCCACACAGCACCACAGAGAAGCACCGAGGACAGGGAGAAGAGAGGAGGAGCTGGTATGTCACCAATTCACTCACCAACTCATCACACACAGTCGTGAATCCTGCATCTATTGACTGGAGAGAGAGCTCTGGGCCAACTCTGCGTGTGCATTTACCAGACTGGAAGGCCTGGGCTACATATGTAGTGAGAGACAACTGGCAGGTGGGAGCTGAGCTGTGGTTCTCCCATTGCAGCCCCACAAACCTCACAATGCCTTTGTGTCTTTGAAGAAGATGCTTAGCTCATGCACTGGTAAAGAAATAAGAATAAGGTGTAAAGGAACCAGTAGTGCTTCTTGGCTCCTAAGCACTTCTGTCTGATGTCTTTCCACTAACACGGGTTAAGTGACTGCAGCCATCGGGAAGAAGGAGAAACCCTGGGATACAACATCTTCCAGAAGTGCTCAGTGGGAAGATGCACTGGAGACTGGCTGTGGTCTGAGATCTGCAGAAAGCAAATCGTATCCTGGGCTGCATCAAAAAGGAGTGTGGGCAGCAGGTTGAAAGAGGGGATTCTGCCCCTCTGCTCTGCTCTGGTGAGAACCTCCTGCAGTGCTGGGGCCAGCTCTGGGGTCCTCAGAACAGGAGAGACAGGGACCTGTTGGAGTGGGGCCAGAGGAGGCCAGAAAAATGCTCAAGGGGCTGGAACCCCTCTGCTGGGAGGCCAGGCTGAGAAAGTTGGGGGTGTTCAGCCTGGAGAGACCATATTACAGCCTTTCGGTACTTAAAGGGGCCTCCAGAAAAACTGGAGAGGAACTTTTTATCAGGGATTGTAGTGATAGGGCAAAGGGTAATGGCTTTAAACTGAAAGAGGGTGGACTTAGATGAGATATTAGGAAGAAATTCTTCCCTGTGAGGGTGGTGAGACACTGTCACAGGTTGCCCAGAGCAGCTGTGGATGCCCCATCCCTGCAAGTGTTCAAGGCCAAGCTGGATGGGGCTCTGAGCAACCTGCTCTAGTGGGAGGTGTCCCTGCCCGTGGCAGGGGGTTGGGAACTAGGTGATCTTTAAGGTCTCTTACAACCCAAACCATTCTATGACTCTTTGATAACTTCCCAAGCCCACCAGTGTCTTTGGTCTGAATTAAACCCAAGTAAGCAACCAAGCTTCTTCCAAGATACAAGGTGGCAAAGGGAGAATAGCCATCGACTGCTTCAGCTGGGTAGACAGTTTCCATGCAAGTATTTTCATCAGTATTTCCATCAGAATACAAGGATTGTGCTGGAGGAACTGACAGTGGATTCAAAGATGGGCACACAGTGATTTTTATAAGCCTCTGTCACACTATTTAATTAGTCTCCAAATCCTCCCCCGATAATATGAGGCCTATTTGTACAACCCTCCTGCTGGGCCACTCACATTTCTCCAAACAGACACATTGATAAGAGGGGATTCATCACACCAATCTTCCCCACGCTCACAAAGGCAGATCTGTTTGCACAGATGGAAGATGTGTTCAGCCCTGCCTTTCTGGATTGATACCTCCACAGTTCTCCCAGTGGGTACATGTCTAGCCTCTTTTTAGCATGGAAAACCTGGTTTTTACTGGTCCTTGGGTTTATTTTCCTGTTTGTCTGTGGGTAGCAGGCAGTCCCAGATACAGCTGTCACTGCAGCAGATTTATCTTAGTGAAAATTCCTGCTTTGGTTTTGCAAGTGTTTTAATTAACGTAAATTATTTTACAACACTTTACTACTGATAGCATGTAATTATCTCCCCACAGGTATATATTTAGCTAACCAGCAGGCTGATCAAAGACCTACAAAATAAGGTACTTTTGCAACTGACACTAGATACAAGCAAAGGCCAGCGAGACAGGACTGGAGGAAGAGGGAGAAATTCCCTCTCCCCACTCCTAAACACAGGGCTCAAATTCCTCCACTTGAAAAGATAACATAAAGTTACACATTTGTCAGAGGAGAGTGAAGATGCATTGATACACAACTGCTGTGAAGGAGGAAAAAAATATGTACATGCTAAAGTATTCATCGTTGGTAAGTGATCTCCTTTGGGAAGTGTTCTGAGGTTAACTAAGGAAAGTGACTCTCTAGTATCACAGTGATCTGCTCACAGTCGTAGGTTAATTCTCTCCACAGCTTTTGCTGGGTCAATCCCTAGCTATTATTATCTCTGCAAGGCAATTCACCATTTTCCTGAGGAAGTTTGGCCATGGAAGAGATTCCAAACTCCACATCCCTTTCTCATCCTATTCAACTTAGGAGTCTGGTTTCCACTGCAAGCACAATTTTAGACGAATGAGGTTGAGCCCAAAGCTGAGCTTTCACCACATCAAACTGTTGTGTTGTTTGAGCACCACCCTGCTCTCACCACATCAAACTGTTTGTACAATTAAAAAATTACAGACTGGACTGAGCTACCTGGGATCAGGACTTTCCTCCGAGTTCCTGGTTGATCAAACACACATCTCTCCATTTTGCTTCCAGAAGCGTTGGTAGCCCAGGATTTCTCTTTCTCCTTGGTGGCTGCAGCTGCTTAACCTGTGCTGGTGGGAAGACATCGGATTGAAATAACTGTGCAGGAGCCAAGCAGCATCCTATGCCAAACCACACGTTTCAGAACCGTTATCTGGCCACTTGTGTAGGTTTGATCCTTTATTAAAAGCACTGGGTGCTTTGTCATTGCTTTCAGTGGGTGCAGGATCAGTTGGGTAAATCCTCAGCTCTTGACCTTCTTGAAGGCCACTCTGTGCTACTTCACACACCTATGGACACTGTCTGCATACGGCTGTAGCATCACCGACCACCACGCTCAGGCAAGACCCTACTCACAGACCAGAAAAAATGATCCCAACTCCTAAGATCTTCCAGTCTGAGGGAGGCTGTGTTAGGCTTTTGACATCCTCTTTTCAGCAACTTTATTAAAGAGCTCAACTTTTCAGGCCACAAGTGACTCTTTGGACCGAAAGCCGCAATGTTACGTGTCACGGTTGCTAACAGAAAAAGGAAATGTCTTTCGTACCTATTGACGTCTTCTGCAAAACACTCTGGGTTTTTTTGGATGATGTACTCCCCATTATTTCCATGCCATTACTTCTAAACTTCACAGCATTTTCTAGAGGGGTCTTTAGTAAGATGAAAACCTGAGGGCAACACTCCATTAGGCTTTTATTTCTATAGGTTGGGTTAAACCTTCTTGAAACTGGTCGGTTTAACTGCGTTCCTTTAGGGTAGCTGAAGGACACTATTCATATAAGTCTGTTTCCACCCACAATGCAACATGGCTCAAGTACCTGAAGGCTCTGGGGGCACAGTTTTGGGTAGGGCATTAAAAAAGGTTATGTGTGGATGGAGAATTCAGTTCAGGTGGAAGAGGAGACAGACAGCTTATTGAAACAGGCAGGGAACGGAAACTTCAAAGAGCCTGAACAATCATTGATATAAATCCTGGACCGAATACAAGAAAGAGAAGGATTTGGGGTCACATTGCTGCCTGGAACAGGTCTGGAGCTACAAGTGAGGAAACTGGCTCTCAGCTGTGTGATTTCTCCCATGTTCAGGAAAGAAGGGCGGCGAGCATTCTTGTAAGCAAACAGAAATACATCAGAAATCCTCTTTCTTCATCGCCCTTCCTCCCATCTGGATCTGCCAACAAGACCCTGAATTTTGGCCAGCACCAGAGGTCAAAGGGAGGAAACGTGTGCTGCAAAACCTCGCGCACATCTGTACCGCTTAACTCTTCCTGCTCACTTCAGGGTTAAGGTGGCACGAAGACAACAGCACCATTCCTCTCCTACTCTTCCACAGCGGGCAGCTCAGGCCAAGGCTTGGGTCACTGCTCTCCCCAGTTGCACTGGAGACGGAGCCTTGATAGGAGCCTCCCATTCCTAGCCTAACAAACCAAATCTCCCCAGAATTTGCTATAGGCAGTGTGAGCAGCTCTCTGCTCTTCTGCTCTGTGCAGAACTCCTCCAAAGGAGGCACCCGCCGCTGGCTTTTTTTCCTGCAGGTGACTTAATCTGCCTTGCACGAGTAATCCTGTTTAAAACAACAGGTTGCCTTGCAAGAGCGAGGGGAGCGAGTTTGAAGCAAGCTTTTATGCAAGGATTGGAGAAAGGCCCCATCGTAGTTCATCAGGGGATGCTTCAGCAATAAAATGACAGTTACCGGTAAAGTCCAATAATAAAATAAAGGATAATTTAATAAGGGGATTTTTAACCCATTTAAACAGGGACTAAATCTGGAACCTTTTCTTCAAGTGCTCAGGGACACTACACCGTCCTGAGCCTACTTTCTGTAATAAGTAAAAGAAATGAAAAATAATAATAATAACAGTCAGAAATCTATTCCTTCTGCTTTTACTTTTAAGTTGATGTAAATAAATTAATTGCAGTAAAACAGAGGCTGTAGCCCAGCCTCTGAGATGTGTTACAGAGCACTAGATCTCTTGAGACTTCAGAGGTTCTGTGCCTCAATTTCTTTAGTACCAGGCAACACAAACCCTACGGATTATAATGCAAGAATCCTGCAGTGGTGGGAGTGGAGTAAGACTCTGTGACCTGAGAGAAGTAAAAGCTGTGGAGATTGGTGTTTATGGAGGAGCCTTGTGTACTTAATTTAATCTTCATCATCACCAGTCCGCTCTAAGACTTCTCAGTGGCATGGAGATTTAGTATCTGGGAAACCTGGGCTCCTGCCTGGCCCATCAGAAGCAGATGCGGGTGGCTGCTCCCTCTTTTACTGCTGCATCACTTCACTTTTCAGATTCATCACAACAACCAACCATAGCTTACACTGTTTTCTGCACCCAGCCGATCCGACGTGAAGCCTCGAGAGGTCGGGCTGGTGGAAAGCGGCAGCATCTCCCAGCAGCCGCCTTCTGCTGAGCGCCAGTGACACCTGCTGGAGTCCTCTCCCTCTAACCCACCCTCGTCCCACCACTGCCAGCTTTGCAGGTGTTTTATGTGCCCACGGTGGACCTTCTGGGGGCCTGTGTGCGCTAATCCCCCCCTCCCCCCCCGAAAGACAAGAACACGAAATAAATCAGGGGGTTCTTTCCTAATGCAGCACGGCAAAAAATGTCTTTGCCTGAATATTAGCTCTTCTACCACACTGGTGATGCAGGTTTGCTTCCACCATACCCAGCTTCTTCTTTTGCCTTTAACGTCCTTCCAAAGGAGGTGTGGTAAAATGCAGCATATATCCACAGGGAAAAGTCTCGAGTGGGCACTGAAATGGGACCACATGGTACATTATTCATCTGTCACCTAATCCCTGTGAAAAATACAGTCTCACATTCCTCCTCTCGCCTTGAAGCCACCTAAAAAGACTGCAGGGGAGGGCAGGTGACCCCTGGAAGAAGTCTGAGAAGCCCTCACTTCTTACATTACAATATATTGTTGGTCAACAGATGGCTGGAGATGAGCCAGTGTGTGCCCAGGTGGCCAAGGCCACCAGCATCCTGGCTTGTGTCAGCACTGGTGTGGCCAGCAGGACCAGGGCAGGGATCATCTCTCTGTGCTCAGCACTGCTGAGGCCACACATCGAATCCTGGGGTCAGTTTTGGGTCCCTCACTCCAAGAAGGAGATTGAGGGGCTGCAGCGTGGCCAGAGAAGGGCAACGGAGCTGGGGAAGGGGCTGGAGCACAAGTGTGGTGAGGAGCGGCTGAGAGACCTGGGTTTGTTCAGCCTGGAGAGAAGGAGACACGGGGGAGACCTTCTGGGTCTGACAGCTCCTGACAGGAGGCTGGAGCCAGGGGGGGTTCAGGCTCTGCTCCCAAGGAACAAGCCACAGGACAAGCGGAACCGGCCTCAAGTTGCCCCAGGGGAGGTTTAGGTTGGAGCTGAGGAACAATTTCTCCCCCTTGACGGTTGTCCAGGGCTGTCCCAGGCTGGCCAGGGCAGTGGTGGAATCCCCGTGATCCCTGGAGGGGTTTCCAAGCCGTGGAGCTGTGGTGCTGAGGGCCAGGGGTCAGTGGTGCCCTGGCAG
>JANIJG010000694.1:0-26556 GCA_024611175.1 Megaceryle torquata | reverse complement strand
ACCACTCTCTCTGTAAAGAATTTCTTCCTAATATCCAATCTAAACCTCCCTTGCTGCAACTTCAGACCATTTCCCCTAGTTCTGTCAGTAGTTACTAAGGAGAAGAGGCCAACACCCAGCTCTCTACAACCTCCTTTCAGGTAGTTGTACAGGGCAAAGAGATCCCCCTTCAGCCTCCTTTTCTCCAAACTAAACATGCCCAGCTCCCTCAGCCTCTCCTCATACAACTTTTCTAAGCCTTTTTTTCTAAGCCTAAATTTGCACCTTTCTGCAGTCGTTCTATCTCTTCTGTGCAGGTTCCTAGCATTGGGTCATTGCTCTCTCTCTCTTCATCTTGACCACAGTCTCCCTGGTATGGATGTCCTGCAGGCATGAAGGAGGTAAAAAGGTAGACCACTGTCAAAGAAGCCTACATCACCTTCCCTAAATCATGCCATTCTTCTCTTGGGACATCATATCTTTACTTATAATCATGTCAAGTACAAATGTTGTCTTAGTGTGGAGGGATGAGAAGGAGACAAAGAAACATACTGTTTGGTGAAAGAGGATAATGCTTGAATGAAGAAAGTAACATTTTCTCATGAGACACAAAAGGTGGCTCAGAAAATCCTGTGGTTTGAGTCCTTGAACATCCAACATGTTGACATTCAGTATCCATTCTGCATTAATCTTATTAATATTATGCCTTAAGTTTGGCTGATCACTTGGAAGCTTTTTTATAATTTTCCCCCTCAGTACACAATATCAGTTTGGTATAACAATGAAGGAGAACTAGGGAGGAGGGTATTGTTATATTTTGGTGCTTGTGTGCTTGTTTCTTTGTCCCTCTGAAGCACTGGTGACTGCTATGGATACAGATGGGATGTTGTACTTAGATAGGCACTTCCAGATTTCTGTTTATTATCTCTGCTTTCCAAACATAGCATTACAACTTCTGGCATCCTGTGACAAGTATGGTGGTTTCACTGCCAGTGGTTCCTTGCAGTCAGAGATGAGGTTGCTCTTAGAATGAGGAAGAACTTCTGTTTCTAACATGTTTGGCATTAGTTGTATAAAACGCGCATCATTTTATGAAATAGAAGGTATTATTCCAAGTGCAGTTAAAATAATTTTTACTTAGTATTACTAAAATTCTGCCTTGTTGAAAGATGTGATGTAATCCTGAATAGAAATAGATCAAACTCAGTGCTCTAGCTCTATGGGAGCTTTTCCTCTTTCACATGAGTTTTAAAAATTAAATATGAAGAATTGTTGTTTTTCCTATTCCAGTCTTGGAAATATTAGGCACTGTTAATAGTAATCTGAGGAGATCAAAACTGGTGATCAGACTTCTGTACCCATTTTCTTTGATGTAGATCATATTGAAAGATTCAGTTCTTTGCCCATCAATGTGAAGGACAAAGGTATTTTTTTTTCCCAGCATTGCTCTGAGAATCTCAGGCTTACCTAAGTTTGCAGAGTTACACTCAGATTCTTTTCTTGACTCTTAATATTTTATACCTGGATATTTTATTATAGATTAAAAATCTACTACATGGATGAATTTGAATGATGATGTTAAGGGAAAAAAAAATCAGAGATACATTTAGCAACATGTCTTTTGAAATGTCAAAGGCAGTAAGCAGGAAGTCTAAAAACAAGAATGAAAGGATTTAAAACAAAACTGTATGATCTGTCTTATAAGTCATACATAAACTCTCCTTAACATTGTATCCACAGGAATTTATGCAGGAGTACTGAAAAGAGTTCCCTTAAAATCTGGGCAAGATGTATTATGTTAACTGCATTTCAGTGTCACAATTTATTGATATCAACTGAAGGTAAAAGTTCATATAGTAGGTAGAATAAATGAATAGTTCATTGCAAGGGCCCTAATATTTTATTTTTATTATTTTTATTATTAGCTTTGCCCAAGGATCTTATTTTACTTATAATTAATGACTGTCTCTCTTTTTCCTTTTTTCAGTGGTAAGGAGGATATATGTGTAATATAGAAGTCTATTACTAGAATTTTATACTGATGGCGTGTCATGAATGGTATCTGTAACACTGACAGAGAAGTACCATTGCCAAAATGTTGATTTCTATATTTTAGTATTAAGGATATGAACATTCAAATTACTGTACATTATGCTCTTGATCTTTTAGCAAATCTCTACACCAACTTTTTAAAATTAAAAATGTTGTGGCTCATCAAGTTGTTTAGGTTATCTATAGCCAATTATTTTTTCTGTTTTATAGCTGGATTTTATAGAAAATATGATACTTTATTTGGCTAGAGTCTCAAGCTACACTCAACAGAAAGTGCTACTGTTAGGTTTCTCAGAATTTCCTAAATTGGAAAAGACCTTTAAGATCATCTAGTCCAATCATTAACCTAACACTGACAAAAACTTGACTAAACCATATCCCTAAGTACTACATCTACATGAGTCTTAAATACCTCCAGGAATGGGGACTCCACTACTGGCTAGGGCAAGCCATTCCAGGGCATGATAACCCATTCAGTAAAGAAATTCTTCCTCATATCCCATCTAGACTTCCCTTGGTGCAACATGAGACCATTTCCTCTCATTCTATTACTTGTTATTTGGTGAACAGACAGACCCCCACCTCACTACAACCTCCTTTCAGGTAACTGTAGAGTGAGAAGGTCTCCCCTCAGCCTCCTCGAAGCTAAACAAGCCTGAATCTCTCAGACACTCCCTGTAAGATATGTGCTCTAGGCCCTTCACCAGCTTTGTTGCCCTGTTGCCCTTCTTTGGACATGCTCTAGTACCTCACCTCAGTGTCCTTGTAGTGAGGGGCCCAAAACTTAACATAGTACTGAAGATGTGGCCTCACCAGTGCCAAGTACAAGTGTAAAATCACTTCTGTGGTCCTACTTGCCACATCATTCCTGATACAGGCCAGAAAGCCATTGGATTTCCTGGCCACCTCAGCACACTGCTGGCTCATGTTCAGCTGGCTATCAGTCAACACCCCCAGGTCCCTCTCTGCCGTGCAGGTTTCCAGCCACTCCTCCCCAAGCTTGTAGTGCTGCCAGGGTTTGTCGTGGCCAAAGTGCAGAACCCAGCATTTGGCCTTATTGAATCTCATACAATTGGCCTCGGTCCATCAATCTAGTTTGTCTACATCCCTCTGCAGAGCCTCACTACTCTCAAGCATTTTGGTGATGCCTGCAGACTCACTGAGGGTGCACTTGATTCCCTCATCCAGATCATTGATAAAGACGTTAAACATGAGTAGCCCCAGCACTGAGCCCTGGGATACACATCTCATGACTGGCCACCAACTGGATTTAACTCCATTCCCACCACTCTCTGGGCCTGTCCACTCAGTCAGTTTTTTTATCCAGCAAAGTGTACAGGTATCCAGGCAATAAGAAATCAGTTTTTGCAGGAGAAAGCTGTGGAAGTTGGTGTCAAAGGCTTTACTGAAGTCCAGGTTGACAACATCCACAGCCTTTCTTTCAACCACTAAGCAAGTGACCATATTGCAGAAGGAGATCAGGTCAGTCAGGCAGGACTTGCCCTTCATAAACCCATGATGACTGGGCCTGATCATCAGATTGTCCTGCATGTGCTGTGTGATGGTACTCAGGATGATATGCTCCATCAGCTTCCCCAGAACCAAAGTCAAACTGACAGGCCTGTAATTTCCTGGATCCTCCTTCCGGCCCTTCTGGTAGATGAATGTCACATTGGCTACCTTCCAGTCTGATGGGGCCTCCCTTGTCCACCACAACTGCTGAAACATGGTGGACAGTGGCTTGGTGAGCACCTCTGACAGCTCCCTCAGATTGGGTGGATTCTCTCTGGTCCCATAGACTGGTGTACATCTAATCAGTGCAGCAAGTCGTGGACTGTCTCTTCCTGGACTGCAGAGGGATCATTCTGCTCCCAGTCTCTGTTTTCCAGCTCAGGGGACTGGATTCTCCAGTTGCAACTGGTCCTATTACTAAAAACTGAGGCAAAGAAGGCATCAAGCACCTCAGCCTTATCCTCATCCCTAGTCAGCATGTTTCCTCCTGTATATAACAAAGGATGGAGGATCTCCCTGGCCCTTCTTTTGCAGCTAATGTATTTTTAGAAAGATTTCTTTCTGTCTCATAAAAAGTTATTTCCTTTTAGTGATATCCACTGAGTGTACTAGCTTTGGACAAGCATCTAAAGGGAACCTCAGAGATTGTCTTCTCTACTATTAACCCCTGTATAAAAGCTTAAAAATCCAAGTTTGCACTGCATCCATCTTCATCAGCCTTTTATGTTAACATAGTTTCATGAATCTCTGTGGAGTTATTCTTGGTCTGCCCCAATGTGCTTGAAAAAAAATGGGTCAATTATTTAATGCCTGTATTTTTTTTTTTTTTTTTTGAAGGGGTATCTGACAAGCCTAGCATAATCATGATTATTTCTTGTTTCTGACAGTAAGGTGATTTTAAGTCTGCAGTATACACACACAAATGAACAAAGAAAATCCTTTACTTTTACAACACTGTAAAAATGGCAAGTGCTAGGAAACTGCACTAAAAGGTGAGGAAATAGGCCAGTTGCTTTTAAAATGTGTTTACAGGAAGAAGCCAACATGAATAAAGCATATCTACAGTTCAACTTAAGAAGGTATGTCAAAGGCTTTCCCACAAAAACATGTCAACGAGCCTACTGAAATGATGGTTTTATTAAACATATGGTGGCATAAAGAAGTAGTCCTAAAGTCAGAAAACGTTGCTTCATTGAAGCTTAAAATTGCTCTGAAAGCCAATGTACAGCATCTGATGAATAAAATCAAATCTGATTCAAAGAGCTGTTTATGTGGCTTGTTCCCAGTAGTTGTCAGTCCTAAATAATGCCATTAAGTTTTCTGGAAAGTAAGAATAACAAAATTTTTCCACAAGGCAGTGATATAGTTAAAATGCCTGTTTATTCTCCTAGTGTTTGTTCTTCCACAGTTTTAGTCAGAGGCAGATCAGACTTATTAGCTATTGCTGTATCAATTTATGCGACAATACTGGAAATTTAAAATCTTAACAAAGAATCTTCTTTTTCTGAGTATTTCTCAAAATACACATTGCTGTGTTTTCAGCACATGCTGATGTATCTGGCAGAATTAAGCCAGTGGCTCTTTGTTAGTGAAAAAGTGACATAAACATAGAGAATGTTGTTATTGACTTCTTCTGTTATTGCCTATCCCACTCTACAGTGATGTCACACTCACTATCCCTGACATTTTTTGTGTGTGTTTTATTTTTATGTTTGTTTGTTTGCTTGCTTTGTTTGGGTTTTTTTTTCTTTAAAAAAGAAATACCTTGCTGTTACATTGATATTCCTGGATAGAAAGTCATCCAGACTCTGGACTTTTGAACTTGTCATTAAACTCCTACTCAGGTTTAAGTAATTCCATGTTGTCAATAAGCATGCCCCAATAATGTTCTCTTTTTAGTTTTTAAGTATGTAGCAATATAAACATATGTCAGCTAAAATAGATTTAGCTGCTAAACTTCTGTTTGATGCACAGCCTAAGAAAGTGTTGTAGACCTGTTGTCACTTCAGTAGTTTGTGGCTCATGTTACCCACTTATAAAATAGGAAAAATGATAGTCATATTATGAAACATATGTAAGAAAAGGTTACTATTTTTGTTATTTTCCATAAGGCCCCAGATCACATAATACGAGATGTGACCATATTCTTATAACACTGTCCTCCTTGATGTTCCCTTTATTTTTTGCTCACTGTATCCCATTCAACATACACTTTGGAAGACCAGGATCACCCAACACGACATAATATTTAATGGCAAACAGGCAATGACCAATGCTACTTTACTGCTTTCATTGCTCAGTATCTGCCATCATGCTTGTTATATGACCTAACAATGCAAGTACATTTAATTTATGGGATATTGAAAACATGCAACAGTTTTGTTAATTTCGTACATGCATTGAATAGAAGCTGTAGTCTATCAGTATAGTTTCTTGCCAAGACTCTGAATTCCCTCTTTATTTGCAATACCCAAGCTGCTTAGTTCGTTTTTAACCAGATAGCAGGTGGAGAGATGACAAAAGAAGTTATATGATGCCTCTGCATATAAAGAGTTTGTTGATTCATAGGCTCAATGGACTGCATCTCAGTCAGGTCCAAGAACAACTGAAATGTTTTTACTGAAGAAATTTCCCGTCTTGCAAGAATTTATCTGGAAGTAATAATATTTTTTTTCTGGATATGGGATTTGTTTGTTTTAAAAATTGAATTGCTGACAGCTTATGATGTCCACAGTACAGTATAAGGAGAAGAAAAGTCATGCAAAACTCTCCCCCCATCTTAACCCATGGTGATGTGATTATCTAGAGCCACTGGCATAAAATTAAAAAATAAAAAATTAAACAAATAAAGTGCACTTCCCACACCTTTTTCCTATATGTATGTACTCTCACGCTTTTAAGAATCATATCAAGAATCTACTGATGGAGTTTGGGGAGTCTGACATTTACTCAGGTAATTTTCCCGACAGGACTTATTGCCTGCATCCTTCATCAGCCAGAAATAGAAATGTATGATTTGTCTATGATACCAGACTTCAATTCATCAAGAACACCACTTAATTTCTGACAGGAATTAGTGCTGGATAATCCTGAAGGCTTCTTCCCTCTTGGTCAATACCTCTTTTCATAAATCAATATTACATGAATTAATAACCTAAAATAATTCTTTAAGGAAGAGCTTGGGGTGAAATCTAACCTAACTCTTGAATGTGTAAGATTGGGTTGCATTGGAAACAGGTAAATTACTTAATTTCCAGAATTGCCATTATAAACCAAAAGGAAAACCTTTGTTGCAGATGAAACCCAAATGAGTATGTTGTCTATTTTAGTATAAATTTTAGCACAGAAGCCAAGTCAAGCAAAAAGCTATCTGTCAGAAGTATATCTGTTTATCCCTGTTCTCTAAAACACAGAAAAAAAAAAAGTTTTATACTGATATAACAGAATGGAAAAGTACTCAGTGTCCCCCACTATGCTGGCTGGTCCAAAGAGCTTGGATAGACACTAGCCACACCAGCAGCATGTCTAGCGTGGTGAGTGCATTGCATACTCACAGCCAGAGGCTGTCAAGCTGGGGTTTACAAATGTAAAAAACTGGAAAGGTCCTTAGTCCTGCAGCATTCTGAAAATGCCAGGTACTTGCAGCCCAGTAATGGAAAAGAGGAAACAGGACCATTTAGCTCTTAAAAAATGTTTTATTTATAGGGAAACTGGAAAGACAAGTTGATTGCCTCTCAACTTAGCTGTAAAAAGCACATCAGAGCTTACTATCTAAGATGTCTACTGAGCAGCCAGCAGCAGTGGTGGTGTTTAATGAAATGGGAAAGCAATTTAAGTTAGGGGCATCCAAAAATAAGTGACATTTCCACATAAAAGTGTTCCCTAAGACACCATACAGAAATGAATAATGGTGATAATGAATCTGCTTCAGAGGAGAAGAGGCAGAAGCAGAGGCAGCTATTTCTGGCAAAGTCAGCAGCACTTAATTTTCTTTCTGATACAAACCATCTTCCATTTATAGGTATGACCAACCCTGTATTCTAAGTGATACATTATTGAAAATTATTACTTCAGGGAAGTATTTTTTAAAGAGAAGGAGAGGCCTGGCTATGAGACAGAAATGTCTGTGAAGTCTTTGGAAGTTACTAGTATCAAAACAATTGATTTCCTTCTTAGATTTTTTTTTTTTTTAATCAGCTTATCATAAAAATATGCTACTGGGAAGCTTATGACAAACTGTATTTTGTTTAAATGTTTTCTCAATCACAGTCTGTTTAGAAGTTGTCTGAGGAAAGTGGAAAATTAAAGCACAAAATATTTTATCTTTTCAGAGCACTAAGACAAGTTGTTCTTAACTTCTATTTCTTCCACCAAACTATCTCCACTAACATGTTACCCACTGTATGAATTTATTGAGTTCTGTAAAAAGGGAGCAGGCAGTTATTTTCCAAGATGCATTAGCTGAGGAAGAGTGTAGAACTAATTACAAGTAAAAATAAAATATTTTACATATAGAAAAGTATTTAATTTGTGGTTTGTAATCTTTCTATTTACTAGGAAGAAGGTAACAAATATTTTGCAACATGTATGAAGACCGGACAACATCCATCAGAAAGATGTAACTGTAGTTAACCCTGCTTTGGGGACACAGAGAAGCTATGGGATCTTTTTTAGTCACTCACATCCTATTTCTTTATGATTTTAGGAACCTGGGATCAAGCTTCAAGGGCAACCTAGAGTATTGTGGCATTTCCTCCATTATTTGTCCTTCTAAGTTTCATGGAACTAAGTAGGTGATGCCTATGTGTCTTAGTCCTTGTGTTTTTATAGAGACAGAGAATAAACAGGAAAAGTTACAGCAGGTCATAAAAATACTGCAATAATCTAATAAACACTGAAGCTTGCAGAGAAATAACTGCAGCATTTTAAAACACTCTGGTAGAATAGTGTATGCTTTCTAAATAAAGTAATATAAAGCACAACCAATACCTTTCCCTAGAGTAGATTTTCCAGCACTTTGCACAATCTTGTTTTAATGACTAATGTTAATGAGAATACCAAAGGGTAATGGTAAACTTGACAGGAAAGAGTCATTATATGGAATAGAGAAAGCAAGAGGAGAGCTTACAGGAAGCAAGATTCTTGGTTTATCACTATTAAACAACCAATTCAAAACATTTGGGTGACTTTTCACCACAGCAGGAGACCAATGTACTTCCAGATTTCCTTTCCTGAGAATAATGTTTCAAAGTAAATTTTTTGGGCTTTCTAGGGCAATATTTTTTTGAGAAAAATTGACATGAAAGCTCATCTTATACACGTATGAAGATTCAGAACCTGCCATTTATAAGTTTATTTAAAAAAAACAACACCCCTCAAAGTACTGCATCTATCAAAAGATCAAAAGAGAGACACAGAAAAGTGAGTTCAAATGATCTAAATTTGATAAAACTTTTATTAAAGGAAGGGTTTAAAACTTAGCCCATAATGTCACACACACACACACACACAAAAAAAAAAAAAAAAAAAAAAAAAAAAAAAAAAAAAGAGAGAAAATTGCATCTTGTAAGTCTAGTTCTGTTTCTGTTTTTACTTCATGGAAAAGATGGAGCCACATTTCACATTAAGGAGGAACTTAATAATTTCATGCTAATAAGTCACATTTCTGAGTCCTTATGTTCATAATTGAAGCCAATAGTTTAATGGCCATATGTTGGCTTACACATCAAACCTAGTTGTTGCATGGTGTAGTGGTGGTGCTGGGATACAGCAGAAAGCTGAAGCAAAAATTAATGCTAAGTAGCCAACAGTTCCCTAGATAGAAGACCAAATGGCAGGGTGATAGAAACAAAATTATAATAAATATTCACTACTCACATACAGTTTCTTTGGCCAGTGTAAGTTGTGTCACTCCTTCTACTTTTGCAGTTATACAAGTGAAGATCTACAAAAAGATGTTGGTAAATAGGGATGAAAATAGAATGTAATTCCTACATACAGACTTCTGACATCCCTCTCCAGCTTCTCAAATCCCCATCCACTTATTCACACTGTAAATGTGTGAAAACACTGAATACCTCTTGGTTTTTTTACTTTAAATAACATCCAACATCAGCATTTCCACTCCTATACATGTTGTGGGTTTCCTCAATCCTAACATTATTATATGGCTACTTTATTTTATTTCTAGACAACAAGGCCTGAAAACAATGCATTCTACCACCAACCTCTCTCGAAAGTATTTTTATTTGGTACTTTCACTCGATATGCACCACCCTGTACTTATCTCAACTACTTATGCAGGGCAGAGTTTCAGGCTCCTGGTCAGCTCATTCTTTTCATTTAGATGTCGGCTTTTCAGGAAGCATTAATTTTACCTGGAGCTGAGGAGCATGACCATGCTGCAGTGAATATTCCTGGCTCAACTACATGCCCACTTTTCAGCTTTTGTAGTGCCTGCCTTTTAGGAGTCCAAATAGCTGCTACCATTCTGACCTCTGGAAGGTCTGCTTTGATCCTCTTTCTTATGTTTTGCTTCCTCAGTGTAATTGTAACCAGTTATCTGAGAGAAAGCATAAGCAAAAGTAGGAAATGGGAGTATTTTCTGTGACCTTTATTACCATTTATATGGCCACTGAATACTTAAAAAATCAATAAACTTGATTATTATAATAGCACAAAGAATAATTTAACTAGAGTGAAATACTTCAATGGAAAAATGACAATTTTGAACTATCGTTTGTTCTTGTTTGTTTGTATAGACACCTATGGTTGTAAACTTGTGAAAAAAAATAATCAGACTGAGGCATCTCCTTCAGGACTGCCCTTAATGCTTCTTTAGTATATGAAGTAGTGTAGTGCAGGCTCTGCTTGTCCCTGCATTCAGTTAGTGCTCTGTCCACCTTGTCTAGCTAAAATATTTTGGTACTGAAGCAGACATTTCACAAAGGCAAGGCTTTGTTTCAGGGCAATAGCCTTTGTCATAATTTTACTGTTTCCCTCTTCCCTTCCTATGCTCACCCCATCTTTTTCTCTTGATGTATTTCAAGAGGAAATGCAGGGATACAAGAACCTTTTCCGCCCTCAATAACAAAACCAGGATTTATTTTTCTTTTTATTCAGTCTGCACATGTTTCAGTTTTGAGTCTAAGCACTCAAGACCTCTTTTTCACTCAGATGTGTTCCTCTGCATAGTTTATATCCTTGCTGCATTTCTTGTCGCTCAAGTACCTGAGTACTAAATTATGGGAAATACTGACACAAATGTTTGCCATGAGTACTTGGTCTTAAAATTGATATAGAGGTTACTGTTACATTTAATGTTACCTTTTTTTATCTTTTGTTAATAACAGGTATAATCCAATGACAGAGGTCTCTAAGAACTGTTGACAGCATAGCTGAAACATTTTTTTTTCCTTTTCAACAGGGTGTTTCAGCATAAAGTCATCAAAAGTCTGAATTATTTATTCACTGATGGACTAAAAATTTACCTGCTTTCTTAAAACTCTTCCTCACCATCTGCTGTGATGGATAGGTGAAGGGAGAAATTTGATAACTTTCTGGACAAAGAAAAATGCTTTTCTCAAGTCGTTAGAGACTCATTCATATGAATCTAATTGTTTTGTTACAGCCTTGTCCTTCTGCTCTGCTATGTGAATGCTTCAAAATGTAATCTCATTGTCTGGAAACCCAAAATCAATATAAGAGGAAGCAAAGCAGCTAAGATGTGAAAGGAAGAATTTTTCAAGTCAGAAATTAGTATGTCATCTTTCAGTTTGCCATATTGGAACTAAATGATTTTGACGTAAAATATTTTTACTATCTCTTTAGTCTATTAATATCCACTTAATAATAAATAAAAGTAATATCCTTTGCAGCAATTCAGTAGGATTTATTAATCTGTCCTACCTGAAGGTTTTAAAATAGTGTAGCGTTTAGAATGATGCACAGATTAGACACACAAATGTCTGTGAGTTATTTGTATTTTAAAATTAGATTTATCTTTACAAAGAGACAAAATACCCTAGTCTGTTATCTTCTTAACCAAAATACTTTCAGCATTAGATGATTTAGTACACGAATCTCATGGTGGACCATTAGCATGTAGTATGTCCCTGAAGGACATGATGACAGTTGTTACTTTTACCCATAAAGAAGATTTAAATTTCCTAAGTTTTTTTCAATTGGATGCAACTACAAAAGAGTTTGCAGGAAGGTGATGAGCTGTGTATCATGCAGTACATAGGCAGCTGCAAAAGCCTTACTGCTGTGTTATTACTCATTGTGCCTTCTTAGACTCTGGGGTCTCGTCCCACCCAGGATGCCTGTCCATGAACTGTTTCAGATATGGGCATCTACACATTGCTTTTCTGACATTAAGCATATGCATAACATTAAGCAGATATTCAATAACTGATCTTCAATGGCATTTGAGGTGAATAAGGGAGTTGGTTTACCTCTATCTGCTTGGTCATACAGATGCATGATATAATTAATCCATTTGATGAATTAATTCCTGCAACACCCACAGTATTCCCCACCTGTTTAGCAAGAAGTGGACTCACTACCACTGTGTCTCTACCATCTACCAGACCACAAAAGAAAGTGGGCACTAAAGCACAACATGTTTTTTATCCTTCAACATTGCTGGCTGTAGGATGCCTGCAGCTGAGATGAGACAGTTTTGCTGATTTCCGAGGACAGTCATATTCAGCCAGCACTGGAGCTGAATGATTAGAGTGTTTGGCTTCCCAGTGCCTGTGGCTGAATTGCTTGCTCAGCTGTTGGATGGATAACACTATTGACGTCTTGACAGATGCTTCTGGGTGTCCCTTGACAAAGGCTGCAGTCAGGAACTGGAATCCTTGAGATATCTAGTGTTGTGGCTCTTTGCACTTGAGTCCCCACCTTCAGAACAGGAGGTGACAGCCCTACCCTATGCCATGAGGTGTTGTATAGATAAACATGATGCTCCAGCTCCACAGTAACAGTGACATATTTTGTCTGTGTAAACTTAGTAACATAGAACTTTAAACAATTTAACCCTCCCTTACTGAAAATCTAGATACACAAAATGGACAGAATGTTTTTAAACACTGTTGTCTCTTTCATATCTATGAGTGGTGGGTTGTCTTTTTTATTTTTTAATAGCTCTAAGAAATGAAATTATCTGTGGTTTTTCTTTTCACTCTCTGTCCTTTTATTTTCATACTAAGAGAGGTTAAGTAGTGTAACTCTAATTGGCTTGACTGTATCCCAGATTGGCTTTTATAACTGTATCATGTCTTGCTAGCACCAGTGAAAATCCTAAATCTAGATCTAATTCTTATTTGTATGGAGATTTCTTAATACACCTAATTATTAATGTCACTGTAGCACATAAACTTTTTAATACAGCCTTCTGACACAGTGGCTTACTGTTTTACTACAGATGAGGAAAGAACAATTTTGTGCTATGTAAAGGCTCCTCTATATTGTCCAAGGCAATTGTCCTCAAAGACAATGCTAGTTTAAGCACAAAGGAGAGGGGTAGTTGCTTTCCTTCCACTGACTTACAGCTGAATCAGCCTTAGCTTTTAATCAAAATTTTTGCAACTGGAAAACTTAAGTATATGCTTCTTCAAATGTCATGGTAGGAGGCCAACTAAAGTACAATCTTTCATCTCTAGTAGCTAAAAGTACTAATTTTTAGTTTTCAGGAATTCCCAAATTACATTACATTTAATGCTTTTTTTTTACATCACCCTAGAAGTGTTGAGGGGAATTAAATATGATTACATTTCTGAATACTTGAAGGTATGTTTACAGTGTTAGTGAGGTTGTAAAGTGGTTTACTGTAGAGTCAGATGGTGAAATTCTGATTCCAGTCAGTGACAAGATTCCCACTGATTTTAATGGAAGTAAATTTCATTCAACTTTGAGGGCTGGAAGGGTCTGTAATAATCATCTAGTCAGAGCTACAGCATAATACAAGACAGAATTCCTTCAAGCATTTCCTACATAAAGTCTGTAAGTTCTGCTTGAGCTATTACATAAATTTCAGGAACACACAAATTTCATCTAAAGATCTCAGTGATGATGAACTGAGTATTTACCTAGGTAAATAGTTCAAATAGTTGATTGGATTCATTGCTAAAATTATGCAGCTAGTCTAATATAATTCATCTAGCTTCCACCTTCAAATATTGAATCTCGTTATGCTTCATTTGTTAAATTAAAGGGCTATTTGCAATCAGAAATCTCATTGTAAGTAATTGTAGGCTGTAATCAAGTCACCTCTTATCCTTGCCTTGGATATACTAGAAACTCTGCAAAACACTTTTTTCAAACCTCAGGTTATTCAAATAGTGGGCTTTTTATGAAGCTTTCTGTTTGTAGCTTTTTAAGGCATGGAGACCAGAAAAAGATGTACCATTCTAAAAGATGATCTTTTATGCCAGGACATGGGGAAAAAGAAAAAAAGGAGAGTAAGTATATAAAATTTCCTATAAATACAGTAGTCTTTAAATGTATCTATTTTATATTCAGCTGACTGCCAGGATTTAAATCAAAGACTATTGGACTATATTTGACTATTCAAGATAAGGAGCAAAAAACAGCAAAGACAAGATGTATGGAGTAAGTATCTTCAAACTACTTAAGATAAGAATGTCTATGCCCATAGCATGGAAAATAGTTGTATGGAGATCAGTATATTTTACATTTGGATAATTATTTCCAAAGCTGAGAGTCTAAAATCAAAGAAGACTTAAATGTTAAAAATGTTGATTGGGAAACATGGTATGTTGTCATCACACTGTGAGTAAAACACAGACTGACCAGGAGACCCAAGGTGTGCAGCCATTAGTCTCAATCCCTATATAGAGATAGGGAAACTGAGTTGTATCTGAGAGAAAAATACAAAAATATGCAGCTGGGACTCTGTAGTGTGCTGCATATATACTATGGAATGTGCTGTGTACCTGTTGTGGTTAAGCTCTACCAGCTGGCCACAAAGCACCATGCAGCCACTTGCTCACTCCTATGCCCCTCTGGTGGGATAGAAAGGAGACAATACAACAAAAGGCTTGAGACAAAGGATGAGGGGCTTACTCACCAATTATGGTCACAAGCAAAAGACAGACTTGACTTGGGGAAACAAAATAAATTTAATTTAAGCAAAACCACCACCAATTCACCAACTGAATTGGAGTAGGACAGTGATAAATACAACCCAGTCTCAAACAAAACCCTTCACCCTACCCCTTCCTCCTTCCCAGGCCCATCTCTGTTACCTTCTTCCCCAGTGGTTCAGAGGGGAATGAGGACTGTGGTCAGTCCCAGTCTGCCCAGTTATTTCTTCCAACTCTTCCTCCTCAGGGGGAAATCTCATAGTCCTACTGCGTGGCAACATGTTGTCCCTCTCGTGGGAGACAGTTCTCCATGATCTTCTCCAACTAATGTGGGTCCCTTCCACAGGCTGTAATTCTCCCGGCAATGGACTGGGATTCCCCCAGAGTCACAGACTTCTTCAGTAGCAGTCCCCTGCTCTGGCATCAGGTCTTCCTTGGGCTGCAGACAAGATTTTTCTTCACCATTGATCTCTGAGGGATGCAAAGTCTCAGCTTGCCATCTCACCATGGGTCAAAAGGGAATGGCTGTGTGTCTCTCCCACTCCTTCCCCACTGACTTGCATGTCCCGATGGGTGTCTCTCTCCAGTCCCACTCAGCTTCAAAACAAAAGAACTTGAAAAACAAAGGAAGTTGCCTAACAGGTTTTCTCATCTTAAATACGTTATGGAAGGGACGCTGATTGGCTCAGCCTTGGCCAGAGGCAGGTCTGACTTAGAGGCAGGGGAGCTTCTCTGTTTTTCTAGCAGGAGCCATGCCCATAGCCCCCTTCTTCACTACCAAAACCCCATCAAACATAAACCAAACACACTACCCTTTAAGTACTGTAAGCTAGCACCCAATATGAAGCTTCTGCATCACTTTCAGAGAAGCTTGTGGTACAAGGATGCATATGTGCCAAACATAGTGGGTTCTGTGGCTTTGGTGCAGTTGATCAACAAGGGAATTATCGGAGACACCATTTTGTGAAGTAGCTGTAAAGGCAGGAAAGAATCTCTGCTACACACATGCAGCCACAGCACTTTCAGGAGCCATACAATGTGTCTGATATCCTTATGCTCTGTGATCTTTGTAAAAAGTCTAGTCCTCATTTTCATTAAGTGTTTCCTCCTTTATACATCTCTGTGCCTTCACAGCCCTCTTTGCTATCTCAGCATTATACTGCACCAGAAGTTCATCCTGGGTCAATTATATATCACTCTCACAAACACCTTTTCAGACTTTGTGCTTTCCAAATTACAGGCTAACCTAGATGGTGAGTATAATTTTCATTATTGGTTTTCAAATGGGATTTTACATGTACCTGCACACATAAGATCAGCAGAGGCTCTGTTACCAAGTAAGGTATTATTCTTTACAAATTTTGCAATGCTGCTTTGTTCTTAGCATTATTTACTATAGATCTACAACATTTAATGTCATTACTGTTGTACATCATTTATCTAGATATCAGTAGGTGTTGGGACAAAATTTTTCCTCTTTTAATAAAACGCTCCCTATCACGCTCCCTATCTGGCTTTTCAACCTTGTAATTCCCATCACCTTTTTTTTTTTTTTTTTTTAAAAAAGGACTAAATGTGTAGAGTATTTAAAAAATCTTGCTAGTTCCTTACTCACTGATAGGACTATATGTGTAATGTCATTTAAAATATAAGACAAACTTTTCATTCTTATGACTACATTACACTGTTGGCTTATTCTGTAATCATCTACATTAATTTCCATTTTGCTGGTCTTCATATGTAAGCACCAACTCTGTCAATTCTAATCACCCTTTTAAATAAATAAAGCTCATATACCTTTCACTCTTATTTATCTGCAGAATCCTATCAGTTGATTCTACAAAAATTTTCCGTGAGGGCCTTCTGTGGGAGAAAGCATATGGATGTGAGAGTGGTTTGCACTGCAAGACAGAGAAAACTTCAAAAAAGGAAATGGGAAAACAACCTATGGAATATCAACTATTTATGGAGCAGATATTCTGCCTATCTCTGAGGTTCTTCAGATTAGAATTAAACATATATGTTGAAGATGTCTGTCAGTTTTTTAAATAGGAAATAATGAAACTGTATATTTGAACTGAAATGCAATTTGTAGATAGAACTGCTAGATGCTCAGTAGGTGCTCTCACCCATGGGTTCCCTAGCCTCTCTGAAGTTCTTTGTAATGATGTATAAAAGATCAAGTGTCATGTTGGATCCTGCTCCTGACACAGTTAACTATCTCCAAAACGTTAAGCTCAAGTCAAACTAATAAGGTCTTTTGCAGTTGTTGTTCAAACAGGATCTACTTTATTATTAATACTCTATCTTAACTGATGATCTCAGTCTCCTCTTGCATCAATATCTTTATAGTTTTCAGAACATGAGTGACTATAATGTTTCTCCCTGTGGCGGAAGAATAATAAACACCAAGCCTAAGTTTGTGTGTGTTTGATTCTGAGATAGGAAAGACTTGGACAGAATGCTGGAAAGCCGACATCACTGCAAGGTCAGAGATCGTGTTAAGAGTTAAAGTGCATTTTCTAAAATGGTTTACTTTAACTGAAAAGGTATATAATCTGGGTATAGAAAATGAAATGTTAACGAATGTCTACTTTTTATACTGCACTTTTGATGGTACTATTAGGTCTATATTAACTATCATATATTATAGCTTATACAACAAGATGACATGCTAACTACAATAAGATAATCACAGAATCACTCAGAATCACAGAATGATGGGGGCTGGAAGGGACCTCTAGAGATCATCTATTCCAATCCTCCTGCCAAATCAGGGTAACCTAGAGAATGTCACACAAGAATACATCCAGGTTCCTTTTGAATGTCTCTGGAAATGGAGACTCCATCACCCTTCTGGGCAGAGAGTGCTCTGTCACCCTCAAAGTAAATTCAGCCCAGATTGCTTAGGGCTTTATCCAGTTCAGTCTTAGAAACCTCCAAGGATGGAGACTGAAGAGTCTCTCTGGGCAGGATGTTCCACTGCTGGACTGTGTACATGGTGAGAATTCTGTACCTTTTACCCCTGAAAACCCATGTACATATCCAAACACATATATCATCCTAATGGATTTTTATGTAAACATGGCAGCCCAGGACTCTTACAGCATACTTGAAACACTCCATGGGCTTCTCTGTGGCTGGACAGAAAGTGCATTTCATGTCAAGAAAAACAAACATTTCAGATGTAACAAAATATTGTGTGGTTTTTGTTTGTTTGGGGGGTATATTTTTGTTTGTTTATTTGTTTTTCCTAAAATGCTTTTCCATGAGAAAAATACACACTCAAATGTTTTCTCTGGAAAAGAAGAAATATTAGCGTGAAAGGTCTGGGGTTTTTTCCAATATTATTTCTCAGTTTGGGTTTTCACTACTGGTTTGACATACTTTCTGGAAAATAAGAGTTTTGCAATGACTAATTGCTTTCCAATCTTTCAAGTGTAAACATGGCTTCCTAAGAGATAGTAAATGCTATAGTTAATGAGGCAGAGTAGATTTCTTTTAACAGGTCCTTGAAGAAGAAATATTTGAATGGGTTTAATGTACAAAAAAAAATTGATAGAAAAACAAGGAATAAAATAAGGCACCAGAGTGTCGGGAAAGAAAGATCTTATATCTTGAGCATGTTTGTTAGATTATTGAGGTAATGATAAAAGCAGCACTGTTCCTTTAACATCATACTGTATTTCCACCCCATGTAGCACAGGTGCTTATGTGTACAAAAGGCAAGAAAAACAAATATAAGTGCAGTACACCTAGCTAGCTCAACATGAAGATGCAGTAACACTCACTAAGGCCTTGGGGATTATTCCCATACTCACAATACAGCATATGCAAAGAACTGCTAAAAGCAAGACTGACTCTTACGTAGACCACCATTGATAGTTTTGAGTGAAAATATAAAATAGCTTCATTCCACATAGTTATAAGAGTACCAGCAATACAGGAATGAGTAAGGAGATGCTTTGAAATGAAAATCAATCTTGTAGTAATCTGTACATCCACTAAGATGGATCATTGCCAACATATTTGCTTTTATATTTTCTCTGTCATATTTGATTATACTCAAATTTCCCTAAATCCTTTAGCAGAATTACAAATTATGTCTTTATTTAGAAACAAATATGCCCACAAAGGCATTGTGTACCTTCTTGTGTGCAGTGTATGGTGTTACTGACTACAAAGATAGAGTAAAATACTTTAGACATTTCCCCTGCTAGTCAAACAATTGCATGTGATAGTTTCAATACATTTGCCACTAGAAAAGAATGAAATTCACTGAATGTACTTTAGAACATCATAAAAGAATGCAAGTCAAATTCCTTCTGGGAGAAAAGAGAGAGTGTATGTATACATATATATTCTGTGTAAGCCACATAGAGTAGTCAAATATTTCCCATCTATAGTCAGTACAGATATGTTTCTACAAACTGATAAAGAATTCACAGCATGAGATTTAATACAATACTTCTTGTACTCCTTAATAATTTTGAACCCAGGCAAGGGTTGAAAATAATGGCCTTTTTTTCTTACAATTTCTTCTGTAAGATTTGTACTAAAGGATTTGCACAAAAAGTAATAATCAGCTGATGTACATGAGCAGTTTTGTTGTGTCTGTGGAATACCTCCTGATTTACATGGCACTGGGTGGTTTCTCAGAAGAACTTTAAGATGGGTAAAATATGCTCAGCCTCACAGATCTTTGTGTAATAGGAATCTAGGTCATAAGCAGTTAGTAACCAGCATGACTGAGAGGTCTGTATAGTGAGACTGGAAAAATCCTGTGAAATGATGACACGTTCATTCTCTTGAGTCTTGTCATTAAAAAACCAAGTGATTTACTGATTTGTACTGATTTGACCTTTGGTATTCACTTGCTGACTAGATATGTTTTCTGATTTTTTAATGACATTTCATAAAAGTGCTAGGTGAGTATTCACTGTTTCATTAAGCATTCACATCTGAACATACCCACTAAAAGAAATGTAAAGAAAAAAATAATCTCCATTAGATAATAATGTTATTTGGTCAACACATATGCGCTACATATTTCCTTTATAAACTTCTTGAAGCTCCCTCCATTCTCATTAAAAAAAAAAAAATCTAAACAAAGAAAAGGGGAAACTTTCTCCTTAGTGTAATAACAACCTTTTGTCTTAATTTCAAAAGGTTACAGTTCAAGACTAGGTGTTACCATCTATCACTGCTAAGACTGCATTTGAGAGCATGAATAGTGAGTATCTGTGGTGTGACACTAAGAAGCTACTCGATACGTTTTGAAGCAGGCAGATACAGCACAAATAGGAGAAATGCTGATTCCTTTGGCAGCTGAGATTTCCTTCAAATTTTCTTTTTTTTTTCCTAATCAATGAGAATTTATTCCAGTCTGTGACTTCATCTTGCATCAGGCACAATATGCCAGTTTGCACTGCTCTTGGCCCTCTAAAACATTTTTGACTCATTATTCTCCTACTTGTTAAATGCAAATAATCTGCCATTTAATCACTTGCTTGCAAGCAATCACTCTCTAACCTGATAAGCTTGGGAAAATTTTCTTCTTAGAGCTGTCAGGTGTATGCACAACAGGAATTTGTCATGTTCTACTCCTAGACTATGCAAGAGGTCACTATCCAGGATACAGTTAAGCTGTTGCTGATGTATGTGTTCACTGAAATTATTTCAGAGTCACTATCAGGTCTTTTTTCCTGGATGTCCATAAGATAATTACAGCAAATGGTTACAAACAAGCTAGGTGACAGAGGAAAATGCTCTATCTAGTCCTAGTCTCTTAACAACTACTGTTATCATTTACTGTTAGACCTACCTATTTCCTAGAGCTACTGGATACATCTTTAAATTGCACATGCTGCAATTGAGATAAAGTAACTGCTCTGATGTCTGTAGTTTTGACACTTCTGGCAGTTGTATCTAAATTCAGCAAATTAGGTATGTATCTTTTTCCTCTCTTTTTATACAGTAGTAGTATTCTGGAAGTGTTCAGAGTTCAATCAAGTTCAGCTTCATCTTGTAGTAAACACTGTGCCTATGCGTGTTCCCCACAAAGGGAGTAACACAAAAGTTTTTATGAATCCAGTATCCTTTTGATATTCTCTTCCTGTCTTGGTGACTTTTGAAAAAGTATATGCATTGTTATAGACCATTATATCAAAGAATAATAAAAATAACAACAATACTTTCTAATCAATAAAAATAATTATGTATGTATTGTTTATTAACTGTATACTTAGCACCAAAATAGCATTCGGGTCTTCTGTGGGAGCCAGTAACCCCAGTAGGGAGCTAAGCACCACAGAGCTGCTTGCTCACTCCCCCTGCAGCAGGATGGGGAAGAGAATTGGAAATGCAGAAGTGAGAAAACTTGTGAGTCAAGATAAAGACAGTTAATAAGTAAAAGAGAAAAAGACAAAACAAAAGAAAAGAAAGAAAACCAACTGATGTAAAAATGATCACTCACAAGCAGCTGATAGGTGCCCAGACAGTCACTGAGCAATGACAACCCTTAATAAAGTTCCCCCACTGGTTTTATTGCTGAGGATGGAATATCCCTTTGGTCAGTGTGGGTCAGCTATCCCAGCTGTGCTCCCTCTCTGCCTATTGTCTGCCTCCAACCTACTCACACTGGGGGACAGATTGAGAAATTAAGAAAGCCTTGATGCTGTTGAAGTACTGCTCAGCAACAGGTAAAACTTCTCTACGTTATCAATACTGTTTTGATCACAAACCCATAACTTAGCATCATAGGGGCTGTTATGAAGAAAATTAACTCTATCCCAGACTAAACCATTATAGGGGCTAAGCATGCATGGTATCAAACACTCTTTTAATGCATGCACACTTGTTTTGTTGCTTTTTTAATCCTTCTTGCTTCACAGAACAAACAGCTCATTTCTTAATATCTCTTGACTGGTAGATTATTTTTCTTACATAGCAAAGGCAGGTGTTTTTATTAATCAAGATCTTGGAGCTTCTTTCTGCTGCTGTGCTGTTTGAATATTTATGCACTAGAATGTGCTATAATAATGTTAGAGTAGGCATACTAGGTATCCTTAGGGAACAGAATATGCAGCATAAACTGTGATAGACAATTACTGTGAGGTGACTGCAATACTACATCTCTACTACAACATACTGTATGTGGTTGCACTAACATATGCGAGCACATCCTACAGATGTCAGGATTTATACCAGATCTTAATGTTGACATTACTCTGATACAAGGCAGTATGTTGTTAGAGATAACTCTTTTGATTCAGACTTAAGTAAGACTTTCCTTTTGAAACTATATAATTGGAAAGACCGTTTAGAGGACAACCAATTTTTCCTTTTTTTTTTTTTTTTTTAGCTAGGCATGTTTTAAACTATCACAGAATGCTGCTGTTCATGTAGGTGTAAGTAAAGATTTCAAAATGAGGACTACTGACCTGTATTGCTGTGGCCTGGCCACTTGCTTTACTCTCCTGACAGACATAGTTGTTAGAAGGAAACATAACCTATGGGTTCTATATTTTTAACACTGTGTTTTCCAAGGAGGTGTTGCCACAGAATGATCATAACTGCTAACCTAGCTCTGAGCATTGCAGCTGTAACATCAAGGCCCCATCATTAGTGTCCTTGCAGAGACATACATGTGAAGGCAGTATGTAAATTCCTATTTCATAGGTTTGGAAGCTTTTCCAGACATGTTAATCTCTGTTCTGCATAGGAAACAGAAAAAAAGAGAAACAAACCCAACCTAATCCTTGTATATCCAATCAATATTTTAGAGAAAGGTTGCAGATTTTTTTAAGAAAGCTAAAACAATCTCATCTTAAGATAGAGCTAAATCCTTATTCACAGAAATAGCTCATCTGATTTCAGGGGGCTTGGTTTAAGTTTGAGCTGAGCAAAAGGGTTGGTTCAGGTCACTTTATTTTTGCTATTGGTTTGTTGTTTTGGGTTTTTTTTTTCCTTCCTTGGGTCTGTACACAGGGTCCTGCTGCTACTGTTTCAGTTGTAGAATACTTTGGGCTTGTTCTGTGGTGTCAGCTGGGTAAGAAAAGAATCAGTGGCTGGGAATAAAAGCCAGTAATTTCTTGGTAGGCTTCTCATGAATTAGGCCCATTTTGACTGTGTGAAAAGTAAATGAAATTTCTCCTTAAATATTTTCTAATGATTTACATAATATATGTTAATTAAAAAAAAAAAATCTCCAAGTTTAGATTGACTTATTTTCTACTTGTTTCCCCCAAAAATACAAACAAAAAGTCAGCAAAACAAGAAAAGGTGAGATGCATCTATAACAGAGGCCCTTTTTCCACATAAAAATGATGTTATTTTCCAGAAATGAAAGAGGCAGATCTTCTAGCAGTATACAAAAGTTTGACTTAGATGTTAGATTTTTTAATCAGAACAAAATTATGTTACAGTTACTGATTAAGATTTTATTACAGGCATTTGTTTCTTCCTAATTAGATAAGTGGAACTCTTTGTTTACCATTATATAAATTTACTTGGAGTGTGAACTGCAGCTAGTGTATAAATGTCTGTGTTGTCTTTCAACTGCTCTCCTGAAAGGATCACATTTTCCTTCTCTTTATCTCATACATGCAAGCACACTATAAAACCATTAAATTACCACATTTGAAAGGAAATAGATAGGCTCCAATTTCCCTTGAAATGGGTTCATTTGTTAACTTCTAAACTTTCCCTTAGTAATTTTCAGACATAATATATAGTACCAATCTCTCAGTACTTTCAGCACTCAAGTTTCTCTCACTTTGAGGCTCTTTTAATGTGTTGACTTCCTAGTTCAGACTACTACAGACTTTGTTTAAATGATTTGTTTCTATCATTTGTGCTGATTAAATGTGCTATACCTCATACTGCAAAGAAATTTTGACTATATAATCTTAACCCTACAAGGTGAAAGGACAGTTGGAAGACATATTTTTATACCTATTTAGTTTTTGATACTTTGTGTGCAAATGTATGCCTGAGTTGAATTTTAGGAAGGATAAATTTCAGTTAGAGAAATGCATTAACAGGAGTTCAAATCTTGAAAGATACACTGAATGTAGCTGTCATTTAATATTGAAGTCTTTCTTGGATTTAGACAAGCAAGGTAACAGAGGTATTTCTTTCTGAAAATTGTCTATGTGTAGAAAGGGGGGTTTTTTACATCTGTAAATTCTTTTTTTTTTTCTGGTTTCATTTTTCATAATATTTGAGCACCAAGTTCTTCATTACTTTTATTATTTTAAGCTTGTAATATAGAGCAATATTATTATGTTTTATAAATAGTACATAAAGGTCAAGATTTATCTTGCCTACATTGTGTTATGTGAAAACCAGGTGTTTAATTTAAAACAGATCTATAGGATGTCTGAAAAGCTAATGCAGATGGCCTGACATTTCTAGAGTGACTTATCCCAGCTATGATCTAGAAGAGAATTTTAAAACAGAGGGCTATTTAAATCATCTTCATATACTTCCTTTGCTACTGATGAAGTTTCAATGACTAGCTACAACAATACAACTAAATTTACATATCCAATTTAAAGGATATTAATGCTTCCCTGAGAAATTGATAGCCAAACATCCCTTTGTTATCAACATTGTTTTGGTCACAAATTCAAAATATAGCACCATACAAGCTGCTATGAAGAAAATTAATTCCATCTCAGCTAAAACAAGTACAATAAAAAAAAAGACCAAAACCAGACAAGTTTCTGCAATTTGTTCAGATTGAAGACATAAGTGGTAAATTTTGTTTCTTGTTTCTTCTTTTTCAGAAAAAAAAAACCCTGAATTCTTAGGTGTTGTCCATTCATCTGCATTTTCCCATCAGTTCTTCCTGTATCTTAAGACCTTGTACACCTAAGTTTTCCTGTCTTAATTTCAGTTCTGTTGAATTTGGAATAGGGTAGGTCACATCTAACCATTATTTTTATTGTTTATCCAAGTGTTTAGCTTCAATAGAATCTATATATATGTTGTAGAATAAAACAGGTCTCACTGGAAATAGAACTGCATATACCTTACTGACAATATTTGAGTAAATATCTATAATTCAGAAACTTGCTTATATTTGGTTAAGTACATCCGTTGTTTAACACCTAATGCTAGAATATAACGGATGAAGGATGCTGTGTGGCATCAAGTGTAGCAAGCTTTACAGGATCTCCATTTGCCCTGCAATAAACTATACTACAACAAGTAATTACAATGCCTAGAGCAGTTAGAGGACATGACTCCTGGTGAAAACCCCAAATTATATTTGTACTGTACTTAGGAAAAGGTTCTGTAGCACAAGTGACATAAGGAAAAATATCAGATTAAAGAGAAAAAGATATAAACACATAGTTACCATTTTGGTCATAAACCTTGCAGCTGTTTTCTTATCAACTTTCCAAGTAATAAAACTAGAAAAAGCAACACAAGTTTTGGAGCTCATGGAAATAGAAACTGTAGCACAGACTGATATGACAGTGACATATCATATGTCTCTTTGCTTATACCTTTCTTTTAACTCCACAGAGCTTGTTTTCCCCTAGCTGTTGTTTTTATTCCAACTCCAAAGGATATCATTTTAAAATTACCAGATTGCAAGCAGAAAACATCTGCCATTTCTCTGCTGGTGACCAGAAAATTAATATACTAAAAGGAGTATTTAAAGAATCTTCAGATTTCTATTTTTATGTTATTTTACAACAAACTCTTACTGATCTTTAACTTTCTTATTTTTTCTTCATACCTTCCTGTCTTTTATTTCTCTTCTTTTAGAAGTTCTCTGAGTTGGTACTTCAAGACTAAGATAAAAACATCTCTTAATCTTCTCATGCATAAACTAAGCAAATAGATTTTTTCTAGTATTTCACTAGAAGGCAACTTTACAGTGCTGAGGTCACTTCTCCCCCTCCCCCCAGCTGTCTTTGCATGAATTTGAACAATCACCTTCAATATCTGCACTTGTGGAAACGCTCAAATATATGCAAAAATCTATGGAAAGCCTTAACATTCTAAAATTAACACTTCAAGAAAAGGAAAAAAAAAAGTACTTGGGCACATTAATGATGTTATTAGTTCTATTTTCTCCAGTGTTATCTGTTCTTTAGGATTAGAGCTGTATTCTACTACCCCTTTCTAACTTTCAGAGTTTACACTTTTTGACAGATTTCATCCTCTAAATGTTTGCTCATGCCTGACAATTTTAGTGGCCTTCTATGATGTAGTTATGGTGTTATTGGATAACGGAAGAGCAACTGATATTATCTACCCGGACTTCTGCAAAACAATTGACACTGTCCTATACAACATTCGTGTCTCTAAAGTAGAGAGATATGGATTTGATAGATGGACCATTCAGTGGATAATGAATTGACTGGATGGTTGCTCTCAAAGAGTTGCAGTCAACAGCTTGATATCCAAGTGGAGATCAGTAACAATGGGTGCTCCTCAGGGCCTGGTATTCAGACCTGCATTTTTTAACATCTTTGGCAGTAACATGACAGTGGGATTGTGTGAATCCTTGGCAAGTTTGCTGACAACACCAAGCTGTGTGTTGCAATGGACATGCTGGAGGGAAGAGATGCCATACAGAGGGACTGTGACAGGCTTAAGTGGTGATCCTGTGCAAGGTTCATGAAGTTCAAAAAGACCAAGTGTAAGATCCTTCACACAAGTCAGGGCAATCCCAAGCACAAATACAGTCTGGACAATGAGTGGATTCAGAGCAGACCTGCAGAGAAGGACTTGGTGATGGTGGATGAAAAACTGAATATAAGCCAGCAATATGTGCTCGCACCCAGAAAGTCACTTGCATCCTAGTCTGCATCAAAAGAATCATGGCCAGCAGGTCAAGGGAGGTGATTCTCCTCAATTCCACTCTTGTGAGACCACACCT
>JANIJG010000693.1:10172-32158 GCA_024611175.1 Megaceryle torquata | reverse complement strand
AAAAAAAAGAAAAAAGAAACGAGGTCGGGGGAATCCTGCCTGCCGTGTCACCTTCATCCCTGCGCATCCATCTTTCCGCGCCTCCCGAGAGGATGCTGCGGCTTCGGCCTGGGAGGGGCCGTCCTTTGAGCAGGGAGGGGAAAAAGGCCGGTGTCCCACCCCTCGGCCATACCCTGCTTTTTATTTCTAAAAGCCAGACAGGCGCGCCCGCCTCTACGCGCCCGCGCAAACCGCCTACTCCGCCCCGCGTAGCGCAGCGTCTGCCGGCGGGCCGGGCCGAGCCGAGCCGAGACAAGCCAAGCCAAGCCAAGCCATGGCACCGTTGGTGCTGTACCACTGGACTCAATCCTTCTCCTCGCAGAAGGTGAGCACCGACCTGCGAGCCCTGGGGTGCCGGCGGTAGCGGGAGGAGCGCGGGGGCTGCAGCCGCAGCCGAGCCGGGCAGGGCTGGGCTGGCTCTACAGAGTGGGGCCGGCTCCCCATAGAGTGCTCTTGGGTGATGCCGTTGTAGGTGCGCTTGGCTATAGCTGAGAAAGCCCTGAAGTGTGAAGAGCACGACGTAAACCTGCCGCTGAGCGAGCACAACGAGCCGTGGTTCATGCGCTTAAATGCCTCGGGAGAGGTCCCTGTTCTGATCCACGGGGAAAACATCGTTTGCGAGGCAACGCAGATTATCGATTACCTCGAAGCAACGTTTGTAGACGGTAAGTCCGTGGGGGTTTCGGTGTGGAACCCTTCCCCGCGCAGGGTCGGGGGGGGCAGCTCCGTGGCACCACGTGTTGGTTTGCTCAGGAGCAGAAAATAGCCTCGGAAGTAGAGGGGCTCTCCTCCGAAGTGGTGGTATGGGGTAAAACCACGCTCCATTAGAACGAACTGAAGGCCTTCCAGCACTTTTAAAAGCGGCTGTCGGTGAAACCCGGCCACTGTCCCTCTGCCCCTGCGGGGAGGATGGAGGAGTCGGTAATAGCAGCACGGGGCTGTGCTGAGCCTCTGGTGAAACTGGTGCAGAACGTGATGTGTTGAGTAGAGAGCTGTTCAGCTGCTGTTGTCAGGCAGGTCCTGCTTCTCTGCGAGGAAAAAAAAAACCAAAACAAACCGAAGATGCCTAATTCCAAGAATACTCTTGGGTGGAAAAAGGAATTGGAATGAGTATTTTTTGAGCCAAAATGGAACAAAGAGGTAAAAAAGTAGGAAGGTAAAACTGCAAAGTGATCACGTGCTGGCTTTTGAAATCCCTTGTGTCTGTATTGCCAGAAAGCAGACTGCCTCAATTTTTGAAGGAAATGAAGAGTTGTGTTTATTTAAATGCGAAGAGACCCCTTTTTGTGTTTTGGGGGGTTAGCGCTGAAATTCCAAGGCGTGAAGAAAGCTTCATTGTTGGCTGGATATAATATATATATTTAATGCTGGTGTTTTCCTCAAATGAGGGGTCAGGGTCCGGGCAGATTGAGGGCACGGTAAAACTCAGTGGTGTGCAGGAATGCTTCTGATCATGCTTTGCGTAGGATTCCTGTACCTGGCAGCTGTAGTTGCACTGCAGCCATAGCAGCTTGTTGCAGCTTTAGTTGTGCCCTACTGCAGGGCTCAAGGGCTGTGTGCCACAATCTCCCATACCTAGAAGAGCAGAATAGATGCTCATTGAGGCCCTCTGATTTGAGGGCCTCTTAAATACGTGTTTACGTGGCTTGCTGAGTAGGAGTTGGGATTGTTCTTGTGTTTTTAAATGAAGCTTGTGTGCGTACGTCTCACCGAGCCGTGGTAATGCTGCCGAGTTACGGTGGGGAACAGGGAAACTTCATCTCAACTGTGGCTGTGTCACCTGTACCACTTGAACATAACCAAGGTAACCTTGAAAATGCTGCTTTTGGTCACTTAGGTGGTTCTTCTTTTCTTAACTTTATTCTACCTCGGTGTTGCAGAAGAAGTACCAAGATTAATGCCAGAAGAAGGGAGCATGTATTACCCAAGGGTTCAACACTATAGAGAGCTTTTAGACTCCTTGCCCATGGACGCCTACACGCATGGCTGCATCCTGCACCCCGAGTTAACAGTGGACTCCATGATTCCAGCCTACGCTACTAGCAGAATTCGTAGTACGTACTGGTACAGCTCTGAATGCCCGTCACACAACGGGGTGTTGCGTCGCGTTCATCTCGTGTCTTCAGTGCGCCTTAAGCAGAGTTTATTGAGCACAGATCTCCAGTTTTAGTTGTGGTCCTTGATACACCTTTTATTGCCTTTTTTTTTTTATTGTAGTCTGTTATGATTTGAAAGGGGGAGAGAGGAAGTGGCATTTCTTAGGTGCCTGTGGAATTGCTTTCCCTAACGACTGAAAATGTGCTGCTTGTGCCTAGCAGAAGATGGCAGCTGTGACACAGCTGTGTGTATTTTGTTTTCTGATCTTCCTGTTGATCCCTACAAAGCAATTTGTAGGGAACAGCTCCGTTACTGCTCCCATCAAACCACTACACTGAAGGAAACCTAGTTTTTTGTGGTCGTAAGCCTGTAATAAGTTTACCTCTTAAAGCAATTGCTTTCCTCTCAAAGTACTGCAAATGCAGATTAGCCTCAGTGAAACAGAGTCTCTTTATCTAATAAAGTATAAGAGAACCATCAGGCTCTTTTTGTCTGAGGAATGTACTTGTGTCAGCTTGGTGCTGAGGGAAGGGAGGGGGAAGAAGAAGAAGAAAAAAAAAAAAGCGTGAAGTAGCTAGCTTGTTTTCATCAGACCAATGGAAATTGTTGAAGCACAATTTAAACCAAAATCGTGGGTGCAAATAACACAACAATATTGAAGCAGGATAAAGGATGAAACATTGGTCTGGTAGAGTCAATGAGAAAATGTATATTTGGATAGGTGATGTTAACTGCTTTGTTTTTGTCTATCAGGCCAAATAAGTAACACAGAGTCTGAGCTGAAGAAACTTGCAGAAGAAAATCCAGACCTTCAGGATGCCTATATAGCAAAACAGAAGCGCCTTAAAGTAAGAAAACTCTTTGCATTCCTCCCCTTCATTATGAGCTTGTTAGTGTCAGATGTTTGTCATGATGTAAACATTTGTTTCACCTGTCATTACCAGTAATGTCATGCAGTGGTTTAAACCTACAAGGCATGGAGCAATCTGTCCCCCAGCTCAGCTACACACTTCAGGTGTGTGCTGAAGTGTTGGACTGGTCCCACTGACTTCAAAGGTGAGTAGACATCCCTGCTGGTGTTGGGCTGTTGAGCACCCTGCAAGGTGAGGCAGAGCTTGTTATCTAGCATCTCTAATGTTGGTGGTTTTTTGGACTGTTACTGGCATTATCACCAGTATCCAAACATCACCCAGCTGACCATGTGGGGAATATAAAACACATTTTCTGAATAAGGACTGTAGTTTCTAAGTTAGCTTCTCTGATAAAGGCATAATCTCTGTACAATGATTAAAACACTAACCTGTACCTATATTTAGTCTAAGCTGCTGGATCACGATAATATAAAATACCTAAAGAAAATCCTGGATGAACTGGAGAAAGTTTTGGATCAGGTTGAGACTGAATTGCAGCGGCGAAATGAGGAAACACCCGGTAAGGAATGATTTTTGCTAAATCCTGTTGATGCTTATGTTTGGGGAGGCCGAAGAAACTGGCTGACAGCACCACTGCAGGACTGGTTTTAATGTATCTGATTTGAATCTTTTAGCATATGCTGATTGAACTTCACAGGAGGAATCAATGCTGCTTTAAATCCTGGTTTAGGTTGCTGTCAGCAAGTAGAAGTCCCACGAATTGTGTTTTTAGCCTAATGAGTAGAATTAGATGTACAATTTTGCAGTATTTCATAAACAAAAGAAGGAAAACCTGAACTACAGAATGTTACTCTTGATGTTGTAGTTGTAGGCCTCGGTTTGTTACAATGCTTGTGACCATAACGCTTAGCAGGAGTTTAACAACATCTTGCTTAAATACTGAGCTGATATTTGTGGTATATGTGGAATTAGCAATCTGAATAAGTACTCTAATTGTTAAGCAACTCCCCTCCCTGACCCTCTTGAAAAGTAGTTAGTGTTTACAGGCTGTCCACCCAAGTGAAAGTTGAATTTTGATAAAGTGGGATGAGTCTTCTGCTTCTTCCGAATCTGCTTCAGCTCCCAGTGGCACTAACAGGAATCCTTCCTCTGACTTGACTGGGAGCTACGTAAAGCATGAGTCAGTGTGCTCAGGTCAATAATTCTTTGCTTCTGGGTCTATAAATAGCTGTTGTAATAATCATCTACTATCAAGACAGTCGATTTGAACCAGATATTGAAAATCTAGGTTAAATTTGCTACTGACTTGGCAGCAAGAGTCACAGAAAGTGTTTTAACTTGCAAAGGACGGTAGGGTTTTGATTGGCAAACTGACTACTCCTGAGTACTCATGCTGTGAACTGTGTGCTCAGTGTGAATATCCATTGCTTCTCAAACTTCTCCATGTCAAAACCCCATGGTTTGGGGCCTAGGAGGGACAGCAGAAGGTCGGGCGGACAAACTGTCTTGTCACTGAGCTGGTGTGTTTGGTGCAGGCCAGTCGTCTGATCCATTTCTTTTTGACTTGAAAGTCTCCAGCAAATTAGTAGTTCTTGAATGAATGCCACAGAGCTGAGGGACACGGGCAAGAGAGGAAGTTCTTCTGGCAAGTGGTGGCTTTTCAGTAAAAGCTAAACTGCCTGCCTTCTTTCCATCCCTGTGTAATTCACTCCGGATCGGAGAAATGCAGTTGAGGAAAGTCAGTGTTTACTGTGTTAACCTGAAATGTGGCTCGTTCTTCCTTTGCTAGTGTAGGCTAGGCTGCTGAGCCTAAGACTTGACAGTATTGTGTGAAGGAGGGGCAGGGATGAGTAAAATGCTCGTTCATTAAAGCCATATCTTTGTTGAACTGTTTGAAGAGCTTTTTAGATGTCATTTTGAAACTGCACTGAACTAAATGATGGCCCGTGGAGGTTTCTGTGTGCTTGTATTCCATTAGCTCCTGTTTCTCTGTGTTTTGTCTCTGCTTAGAAGATGAGAGTCAGCCTTGGCTCTGTGGCGATTTCTTCAGCCTGGCAGATGTATCGCTTGCTGTCACCCTACATCGCCTGAAGTTTCTGGGATTAGCAAGAAGAAACTGGGGAAACGGGAAGCGGCCTAACTTGGAAGCCTATTATGAGCGTGTCCTGAAGAGAAAAGCATTTCACAAAGTTTTAGGACACGTCAACAATATATTAATCTCAGCTGTTCTGCCAACAGCGTTCCGCGTGGCCAAGAAAAGGGCTCCCAGGGTCCTCGGCACCACCCTGCTGGTCGGCATGCTGGCAGGAGTGGGTTACCTTGCTTTCATGTGCCTCCGGAAGAGGTTTCCCAACATGATGTTATCAATCAGAACAACGCAAAATTATTTGTAGACCTCATTGTGAGTGGAGGGCATCTCTACCCCCGCAAGAAAAATATCCCAAGTAAAATATAAAAGTAGAAGAAAGGTTATCTCTGAGTTAGAACACTGTCACACAGTACATACCTCCTGCTGTTATACAATTGTATGGGCAATGCTGAGATATTTGTGGAAAAGATATTTTAGGGGGACAACAAAAGAAAGAAAAGTTGTTTTTTTTTTTTCTTCCCAGACAAGGACCTGTCAGAGCTGTGACGATGCTTTGTTAAAGCAGTTATTGTCTCCTTTTACCCAGTGGCTGACCTAATTGCAATGCTTTTATTGAACAGATACACAGCACTCTGACCGCTCTTCTAAATGCATTAGTCTGCAAAAACCAGTGTTGTTGAAATACTGAAAACAGCACTTGAAGCAAATGCTCGGAGTAGGATCTAGGGTGGGACGTAGTCACTGGGCCTGTTGCGTGTGGGACTGAGTGTCCCTGTACTGATTCATGTCTATGGATTTGCAGTTGGACCTTCAGGAATGTGTTAAAAGTAGTCTTGTGGAGCCACTTCTGTCACCGTGAGTTCATGCTGTCCTACAGGAAGAGACCTGACACACATAGGAACACCAGTGATTTCTGGGCCACGCGAGTGAAATTCTCCGGAGGCACCAGCAGGCAGTAGATGCCAGGCTTCTGCTGGAATGCACACGGGAGTGAAATCCCTGCCACTTGTCTTTTGAGAGCCTTTTTGGGTAGCCTTTGGCCCAGCTGTGTACTCAGCTCACCTGCACTGAGTCAAACCAAGCTATCTCAGTGCACATGTCCTGCTTTCACCCTATCAGCTGCTTCTATCATTTGCTTTTGGGGTGGCTTGATACAGTGTTCTCCATATTAGTGTCCCATGTACCCTTTCTTGTTTCCACCCCAAGCACTGGCTGGGTTTTGCACACCACTTGGCTATGTTGGCAATTGCATGTGCCTCTAGCAAATGTTTGCCCACCCTGTGCCACAGCCACCGAGAAAATGCAAGGCTTTTTAGGAAAGTCGGTCAAAATAGTTCACTCTCTTTTTAATCTAGGTGGGTAGCCTACATTGAAAGTGAAGCTGTAACGGAGTGATGTCTTTACTTACAGAGGTGTCATAACAGTGGCAAGTGAAAAATATAGGTCAGGTTGGAGGCAGGTGAATTATACTGCTGATTTTTTTTTTTGCAAAGCCTTCACTCTTGCAGGTGTGGGAGAAGTATAGAAAACCACTTTGACATCTCACTACTCAGCAGATGCTGAGGGTTTGATTAGGTTTAAACTGAACTCCTGTTTCAAACTAAAATGCACATTTACCTGAAAGCAGACTTTTAATCATTTCACAGCAAGAAGAGCAATAGGGAAGGGCTGAGAATTCTCGTGACAGTAAGTTTTTTTTTGTATTCCTGATGAATGCCTGAAAGCCTTGGAGTTTTGTTTACAAGCTGTAGAGAACTGCAACAAGCAAGACATCATTTTACATGTTTGCCTGTCAACAGCCAGTGTGATCAGATGGAAGTACACTTTGGATCCAGTGCTGGTGGCTGCGATCTCAGCACAATCACTTTGAGTGCCAAGAAGGTTGGGTGTCAAGTTTGGTGGAGAGAGATGAGGCAGTTTCTTGTCTTGCAAGTCTCTTGGTGTAGCAGATGTCAAAATGGAGAGAACTGCTGGATCACAGAATGGGTTGGGAGGCACCTTAAATATCATCCAGTTTCAGTCCCTCTGCCAGGGACACCTCCCACTAGACTGGTTGCTCAAAGCCCCATCCAACCTGGCCTTGAACGCTTCCAGGGAGGGAGCATATAATTTAATATTGTGGTAGTTGTCCTGCAAAAGATGACCTAAATCTTGCTGCTCTTTTATGGTAATAAGAAACATCTTACCTAGGAAAAAATGTTGGGTTTGGTTTTTTTATTTATTAATACCTTTTTATTTATCAAAAAGGCAGTTTTGTATAGCTCTGTTTCATGACCCAGTCGTTCTCAAGAACTTGTTGAATTAAATGTGCTCTATTTAGAAAAGCTTTATCATCTGTAGAGTAAGTTTAATCCAACAAAGCTATTAAGGTGCTGGCAGCTTTAAAGGGAGGTTGTTGTTTGTGTATTGCAGTTCACCTGCATTTACTTGTAACCGCCAAATTCTGCTAAGTTAATAAACACAGAGCAAGACCCATAACTTAATGCTTCCCTGGGATCTATTTCTGACAGGCTCTCTGTAACATATCATTCCATCAAGTCAGGGTAAATTTCCATGTATATGATTTAGTTTTCTTTAGAATTAATTTAGATTTTACTTTTTTTCCTTCCTCTTTTCTTTTTTTTTAACGTATTCTAGTACGTTCCCAGGGGCACACCAATGTAGTTCAGCTGAGCAGCCCTGGGTGCTGTGTGATGCAGGCTTATCACTGCTGAAGCAGTTTTACTTCTTCCCCCACCCCCCCCACCTTCACCGGGGTGTCCATGATTTCTGCACTTCAGCTAGCACTTGTTGCCTGCCAGGAGCTGCAGATGCTTTTGAGAAGCCACCACCAGATGTCAGTGGTCCTCCAGGGCTACACTTTGGCACGGCTCGGAGATGTGCAGGAAAACACTAGTTTTTCCACAAACAAAACCCAATGTCGTCACAAGATGGATGTGAGCATCCTGGTGGGTTTGTGGGTAAGGATGAGGGAGAAGGTGAATAAGGTGGATATCCTGTTGGGTGGCTGTTCTAGACCACCGAACCAGGATGAGGAGGCAGATGAAGCGTTCTACAAGCAGCTGGCAGAGGGCTCGCAGTTGCTAACCCTTGTTCTGGTGGGGGACTTGAACCCGCCAGACGTCTGCTGGGGATGTAACGCTGCAGCATTTCCTACACCCCAAGTACTGTGCTCAGTTCTGGGCCACTCTCCACAAGAAAGACACTGAGGGGCTGGTGAGAGATCAGAGAAGGGCAACAAAGCTGGGAAAGGGTCTGGAGAACAAGTCCTGTGAGGAGCAGCAGAGGGAACTGGAGGTTTTTAGTCTGGAGAGAAGGGGGCTGAGGGGGAGACCTTCTCCCTCTCTAAAGTTACCTGAGAGGGGGTTGTAGTGAGGGGGGTGCAGACTCTTCTCTCAAGCAGGATGAGAGGAAATGGCCTCAAGCTGCACCAGGGGAGCTTTAGGTCAGACATTGGGAAGAATTTCTGTATTAAATGAGTAGTCAGGTGCTGAAACAGGCTGCCCAGGGAAGTGGTGGGGGTCACCATTCCTGGAGGGGTTAAAAAACTGTGTAGGTGAGGCACTTCAGGCCATGCTCTAGGGGGATGCTGAGGTGTGCCGCTGTTTGTTTGTTTCTTCTGTTTTTCTGGGTTGAGGGTTGGATGGGGTGATCTTGGAGGTCTTTTCCAACCGTGGCAGTTCTGTGATTCTCATCAGACTGGATCTTTCAAAAGATCTTGAAGCAACCGCTTTGGTCTTCTACGGGGTGGTTCTCTCGTAACTTATTTATACTTAGGTGTAGTTTCTACACTGGACAAGTAAGAGGGCAAGGTTGAAACAGTATTTCACATTGAAATGAATGTCACTGAACAGCCATTTAACTTGTCATGTGTGGGAATGAGCACGGGTAAGGCAAAGTCTGGATCCCTGGTTTAATTGATGTCTGTTTGTTCCACTCTTTGACAGCTTCTTGATTTTTCCCTGCCTTGAAGTCCTCTGTACAGCATGGATTTCTGTACAGGTGGCAGCAAAAGGCTTATCCATGATTAAATTCCTCAAAACAGGATGAGATTTAGAAGGACATATGCTCTGCATGGCTCTTTGTGCAAGATAACTCTTGTGTGGTGCTTGTAAAGTTTCTTTTCCAGCCTGGCTTATTTTCTTTGCTCCGCTACCTCTGGACACTGTTTGGGTTGGAAACACGAGCAATCTTCTGGTTTTCGTTTGTTGTTTACTCTCACATCCCTCTTCAGATACATTTAATATGGTATCTTTGTATGTGGGATCTTCACAATAAACATGGATTTCTAAGACCACTTCCTAGACGGGTTTGTTTTCTGTGTCGGTAAAATGAAGCACATTTGAGGATCAAAGCAGTACACAGTATTGTGTGCTGCTGTTTGAGGAGAAAAGCCTCTGGTATTTGAGTGAAGAACTTGTTCAGCAGGCTGTCTTCTGTCTGTCTGGAAACAACAGTTACAAGGAGAGTTTTCTTTGGTTGTCTGTCCGGGCTGTATACGTACAAGGCTCAACAGAAGCCATTTAACAACGTTAAAAATGGATTTAAAGGAGGGGGACAAGCAATTTTTGTGTTTTCAATTAATCCATCCAAGAAAAAAGAGCTTCCCTCATGAGTGTGACCCTGTTTCTCGGTTTACAGGGTTGAGCTTCAGAAGCTGGGCCTCCTTTCTCTAAGGTGTGTGACATGCATAAGGTGTGTCCACAGAATATTGCCATTAGTGAGACCAAGCTGTGCCCTGACCCGTGTTAGTCGGGCCATAGGACACACTTTTTCTTCCATCTTGCACTATAACAGTCTGCACTGGCCCTCCTTTTAAGCAGAGGAAGAGGCAACACTACTTATGCATCACGTTTTTAAAGGCATTTTTTTCACTTGTCTTAATTTTATGAAAGCAAAGAGCTGCTTAAGGTTTAGAGAGCAGATTGGCATGCCCTAATTCATGAGGATTAGACAGAGCAGTAGCCAGAAAGGAGGTGAGGAGTGGTGGATCTAGCTAAGGAGCACGCTGCTCTGCAGTCGGGCATACGACAGATTATTCTTCACGGAGGCCTTAATTAATTATCTCTCTGTTTAGCTGATACTGGACAAAGGGGGCTTAGGTTGTTCTTGAGCAATTTATGAGATGTGCTAAGGAAGTCAAAAGCATGTAGAAAAATCCCAAGCAATATGTTTGGGTGTTTTTTTCACTTTTTTTTTTCTTTAAAAAGAAATGTTGGGTTTTGGTGCAATTCCAAGTAAAAAAAGAAAAAAAGTCAGGCACTCAAAACTCAGGAAATTCCAGAAGCCAAGAGTTCTTACAATACTATTAACTCACTCATGCAGTACTTCTGTAGCATTTTTATTTCTGTTTTCCTTCCTACATTGCCGTTGTGGTGCTTTATTTAATGTGAAGTTAAACACGTTGTGCCATAAAATAGTTAAGCTGTGGATAAGCTTAGTGTTGTGGGAAGAACCTGTTGGAGTTCGCAGAGTTTAAGTCTTAGGTATTCCCACTTTAGCATCTATATTTACTGTGGTTTAAAATGCTCATAAATAGTTGTATACAAGTGTATTGGGTAAGCTAATGCATAATAGCATAAATCAATATTAATCTGCTTTATTATAATTTTAATATAAGCTCCTCTATATATATTCTGTGTAATATCCTGATTTATCCCTTGCATAGTTCTTCTGCTAAGAATGGCTGATTGACAATTATATATATTGCTGTATTATTTATAGTTTGAAAAGCCAGCTCTAAAACCAAAATGATGAAAATTTGGGTGATGTGTTTCAAATTCACACGATGAGAATCGTCCTTTACGGTTCAAATCCAGTGTTACGTGTATTTATGTGTAACTTTTGAGATCCTTGGTAGGACTGAAGGCGCTGCGTAAGTCCCGCTCGCTGCGAGGGCAGATACAGCACCCACCAGCATCCTGGGAGGGAGGGAAGGAGGCGTTCTTTGTCTGTGGCTAAAGAAGCAAAGAAAAGGGCTTCTTTAAGGAAATTGCTTTTCAGGCAGAACTGAGGAGCACGGGGAGAGGAAGGAGTCAGCCTCCCTGTCTCACTGGTGTGTTTTTGTCTGGGGATGTGTTCCTCTTCACTGGTTCTACAGGAAGCAGAAGCAGCTGCTGTCTCCTTGCTTTAGTAACATTATTTTGTATTATTGGTTATTATTGGTGTATTATTATTATTTGGTAACATTGGTTCAATATGGTGAATGTAGGGACTTAAGAATAGACTTTTATGTCTTTTGTTTTCTTCTTAGAGGAAGCCTCTGCATTTAGACAAAAAGCTTGACCTGTTGAGAAACAATTGCCATCCTGAAAATTGCTCATTTGGAGCTTGAAAACAGAACATTCATGGGGTCAGGCCAGGTGTGAGGTGACCGCTCTTTCTGTCACCTCCTGGCTGAGGCATTCACCTCACAGAAAGTGAAGTCCTTCTCCCCAGCTTTGCGTTGAAGGTGGTAAAACTTAGAGGAAAACTCCACCGTTGTGTATACGTGCCCTGTGCAGTAGGCTGCAGAGTCAGCTTCCCTCTATCAGCCAGCAGTCGGCAAATGTTGACCTCTCGGAAATGATGTATTTAGGTGCATAACACAGGTTTGGTGAAGGGAAGGGGATTCCCAGCTCTGGAACCCAAATGAACCACAGTAGCAAGTGTCCAGAGGAGCTCCATTGCCGCTTCTTCTGGTCCAGCTCTGTGTGACTCTTCTGCAGGTGGAGAGAGGCTTTTGAATTGCCACTTCACGGGACGTATTTGTTCTATTCCACTTGAACTATTTAACTGAAATCAGTGGAAGGAGACCTGATGAAGGAATATCTGTGTCTGTTGAACGCGTGGTGAAGCCAGCTTCCTAACACAGCCGTTTAAGATGGAATGCAGTTCAGAAAGATACTGTGAAAGCATATGCTTTAGATGCCCTCACTCTCCCCAGACACTCTGTCACAAGCCTAGACACCAAACTAGAGGTCTGGATTGCTCTCTGGAGAAAGTAGAAGGACCCATTGCTTAGGTTTTCAGATCCTTTAATAGAAATGGCTCTGAAGACAAAGATTTCCCAGGAAGTCTGCACCACCTGAGGCAGGATGCTCTTTGTCCAGATCTGGTGCCTTAAGAAGCCGTGCCTCCTTCCATTGTGCTGAATTTTAGATGGCTTTAAAACCCAGAGGCAGAAGCCTCTAAAGTTACAGAGGAAGCAAAATTGGCCGACATTGATCTCTCCATTGCTGCAAGATTTCAGTTCCTAACAAAGAGCCAGGTTCAGATCCGGTGTGAGTCACTTAAACCAAAAAAACCAAAAAACCAAAAAACCCAAAAACCCAGCAGTGCATCTACTTACTTGGGATCTGAACTTGATTTTAAAGTTGTTATGCCATGAATCGTGGTTTACAACTTTGCCTTGAAAAGTTGTGTGTTAATCAGCCAATTTGTCACAGAGAAAATGAAAGCTGCACAATACCTTTCTGAAACAAAGGATATATGCAGAGCTTAAGCTTTAAAAAGTCATTTAATCTTTTAATATGGGCAGCATGTACAGAATCAAAAATTTTGGAGTTATTTCTGGAATAAAAGATTCTTTTAAAATGAGTCCAAGAATATATGTTTAGGACTGATTCCAGAGCAACATCATAATTTTTTTTTATTCTTTGGATTTGAAAGAGGACCAAAAAGCTATAACTGACTTCATTTTTCTGTTGTTAACAGCAAATTGTGACCATGAAGGTCACAGGAAATTCCAGCACATAAAATAAGATGTCTCTTTTATTGATATATATATATATATCTAAAAGTAAAAATAACTGTGCTTACTTAATTTTCTTAGGGATATCATATGGGACAAGAGTTCTACCCATTCATGCGTGTTATAAGAAACAATCAGAATCCTTTTGTGCAAAGGGAAAGCTGCAAATATTCCTCAAGTGGCTGGTGTCCCAGCAACATCAGCTAAGACTGTGCTTGCACATCTGTAGCAGCACATGAAGGCAGTGGTCCAGCAGCAGCTGAAAGAGGTTCCTTGCAATCCACCAACCTTGTACGACGCGTGGAAGGAGAAACAAACCAAGATTCAAACCCATCACGAGAAGTGGCAGCGCTTGAAGTGAGAAGTCCCTCAAGCTGGTTGCACAGCTAGATGCCCAACAAGTCCCTGACTTCTCTACCTAGTGTGGAATGAGAGAAAGGATGCCTGGGTGTTTCCCCAGGCTGTATTGCCAATGGCTGTACCGGTTGTCGGTCCAGGGATGCTTTGGCGAAAGCCTACACGTGGAGATCCAAAATCAGGAAAAAGGTGTTATCTCGTGCTTATATTTGTGTGGAGAATGGCTTGACGATGTATTTATGAAGAAAAGCGTTTTCCCATCTTCCCTTTAAAGGCACAGGAAGAGAAAAACCCAAGACACTGGTGATTTTAAAGCCAGTGTTGTAAGTTTATGTTTGAAATTCTCAAGACAGCCTCTGCAGAGCAGGACCAGTAGAGCCAAGATGCTGGTCAGATCAACCATGGAATTTCCTTCATGCAATTTAAGTAAAGAGGGAGGTATTATTATTTCAAGACTGGAGATCTCTCTTCTCTTCAGACTGTCTTGAAGAAAGACTGGAAACCTTTCCTTGGTCTTCCAACCTGTAAAAGGCCTTTTTGTTCCTACAGAAGATTATGTTGCATAAAAGAATCACCAAGAGGGCTTTCTTTGGGGGAGAAGGAAGCAAAACTCTTACCTAGCAAGAATTAGCTCTGAAGTGCAGGCTTTAGCTTAACACTTCACACTGACACGCTCCAGTATGTTGTGGGGGAGAAAAAGAATAGGAAAGATAGTAACAGAGACTCAGAAAGAGGACCTGAAGGGGTAAGTTACATTAGCAGGCTGAGATCCCTGAGGTTTATGCTTCGTTTCGTTTTGTTTGGGGTGGTTTTTTTTTCTTTTTCAGAGAAGAATAAAACCACACCTGGTGGAGCACTACACTGCAACGTGCACGGTACTGTCGTGCTGGAGATGCAATGGCAGGACGTGGTCCGCTGATGAGTGGCAGACATTTGGCTTACTTTGTGTGAGAGCTTCTCTGATCACCTGTTTGTTGGGGGTTCAACATGCAAGCAAGTATTGTTGTTACGTGGTTCACTGACTCATTCAGTAATTCTTCTGTTTAATGAAGTAGCATGTGTTGCAGCCACAGTTTAAAACACTAATTCAAGACAGCAGTAAATAATTCCCCTGCTTACGTTCGTTGGTGATTTATTAGGTCTTAACAAATCTTATGTTTTTGCCTGTATTCTAATTAATCTCGCCACAGGACCTTTACCTCAAAAGTAGTTTTGTTCTGCTACACTGCAGCCCTTCATCTCGTGTTTGTTTGTACGGGATGGGTTTTAATCTGGGCTGTTTGCCCTATAACCTGCAGTTCCCCAGGCTTCTGCTGGCTGTGGGCACTTGGTGTAATGTTGCATCTTGTTGACATTCAATCACAGAATTGAATATTGGAGCAGGAGGCTGACATTGTCCAATACTGCCCTGTCACAATTGTGTGTTGTACATCTGGGTGTTTGGCGGTCTGAAGGTGCTTAACGAAAGCAAATGAGAGATATTCACTGATGCAGTAATACTGGACTATTGCAGTAGCATTACATTAATAACCAGTGTCTCAGATGGGAAGAACATACCCAGAATGCTTTCTTATTTTAACAATTTTACCAGAGCTAATGGAGACCCAACTTTGGCTATGGGAACAGGGAAACTGGAAGAGGGTTGGTGTCCCCTTAAGAAAGAATAAGGGGCAAAACCCTAGGCAGGCGCTTTTTTTTTTTTTTTCCCCATGAAACAATTATTTATTTTGATGTTGCCAGTGTTGCCACAAATTGCATTCACAATGCATTGTTGTGCAAGGCTGTTTGGAGTTGCACATGCTGACTCCCGTGGCTGCCAGTTTAAAGGAATTGCTTGCTGGGCTTAAGGAAGCAAGGAATTTCTCAAGCTTTATATTCTCTGAAGCAAGGTTCTTGGCAATAATAGCTGCTTGGCATTAGCTGTAATTGGTATGACAGATAATTTTGGCATTTCCGAGCTTTCCATGAGGAAAATACATGCATATTTCTAACTTTGCCTTTCTTCAACACTCTACGCTTCCATTCCATCGCTTATAAATGTAACTGGAAGGTTTCTTCCAGTAATCTGCAAAGGAGAATGACAATTCTCCAGACCTTAAATGACAGAAATCCATACAATGCTGCGGACACTTTGTCTGCAACAGCTGATGTTATCTTCTTCTGGCTGCCTATGAGAAAATATCACCCTAATACTGAGAATTTACAGCTCCCGCCTAAGACTGTGGGCAGCTGGGAGTCTGAAATCAGGACTGCAGTCGATGTCCCTGTTATTACACAGAGTGGGGCTCATGTGGGAAAACGTGCACAGGTAAAGCTGAGAAACGGGTCCTTTCCACATGTAAGATCCTGTATCTTAACTGCATTTAGTGGGCATATCTGAGAGAGGATGGTGTGACGGGGCTCAGCCTGATGGACTGGCAATTCATCGAAAAGCAGAAGTTTCTCTTTAGAAAAGTTGGTGGAGCCTCTTCTTTCTTTTACAGTTGCACTAACATTTTCTGTGTTTTATCTTTTGAGACTCGTATTCAACCAATTTAATGGATTGAAACTTTGACAGATGATTCACTGGGTACCGATCATACATCACTTATTCGTTGAGTTTACTTCTGGAAGTTTACTTAAGTACCTACAAGTATTATTTTAGCAACTGCCATATTCTTCTCTGTGCTATGTGGGAGACAGACAGATTTCAGATGAGTGCAAAAGGTGGAATTTTCCTTCCTAGCCCGGCCATGCCAAATGCTTTTGGGGTTTATATGTCTACACTTGAATTTTTACTCATGAAGTGTAGCCACTGTGCTTCATCGAAAGGAGCTCAGTACAAGGACGTGGTTTATGGTCAGCAGTGTTTGGATAAGACATTTGCATAATTTTCTCAAGTGGCAACGACTCCACACTGTCTGCTCAAGTAGCTTTAAAAAAACACTAGCTAGTGTTCCAAATGGTAGTACCTCTGTTTGAACGTGAACTTTGATGGCTGTGTTTAAAACAAGGAGTTTTTTATATGTGATATATTATTTTTCCTTTAGTCTCTGGAGTCTGTCTAATATGGTGTATGTAAGGAGGATGAGGAGGCATGATTTCTGAAACACTCTTCTCCAGACCTATAACAGGAGCAGCATGACAGGGAATGACGAATGAATAGTCTCTGCTTCGTATTTCAGCTAACACTGTCTTCTGATAACCGTGCCTAACAAGACCGAAACACATTTTATTCTCTGTATTTGGCCTGTATCCTTAAGCTGTTCATTAATACTGGTAGTAATTTGGCCTTATTCATATGCTTCCTTGTATTTTCAGGATACCAGAGAGCTTTTAATCTCTCTAGAGAGATCTCGGTACATTTTTCTTTTCTCTTCCTCATTGCAATAGTTGATATCCTTAGCACAGACTGTTTAGGAAACTGTCAGCTCTTTTGAAATCCTCTTTTCCCTATGTTAATTTCAAAGGAAAATATAACCTACATGATGAAGGATGTGCTTCCTTAAATTCCCATCTTTGTGTTTTCATTTCCTCTTCCCCTGAGAAACATGAACCTCTGTTGTTATTCTTCAGCTTTAGAAATTGCCAATTCATGCAACCATTTAATGGTTGGTTATAACTAATAACTAAAATACAAAGGGTAGCATCCTATTAGCTGGCTTACTTCACTTTTGGGAATAAAAAAATACAGCCTAAGAACCTGCTTAAATTGGTCCTGCTTTGAGGAGCATCTGAGAAGCCAACTCTCAGCTTTGTGACACGGTTGACTTCTAAATAAGCCTATTCATTCTGATCTTCTGGATGTGGAGATCTGTAAAGAGACCCCCAGTTTCAGAGCACCATTTCCCTTGCTTATCCCTACTACAAAAATTCTCATGTCTGTTTCCCTTCCTCACCTAACACAAAGTGCAAAGCAGGCACAGATAAGAGCAGGTTTATCACTAACACCACACCATTTTATCATGGTTTGGGGTTTTTTTCTGCTTTTCCAGATCTTTTTCTGCTTTATTTTTAACTTGCACTTCATGTCTGCCCTGAAACTTCTCTCCCTCTCCTTTCCTCAAGTCTTTGAACCAGTGTTTTTTAAATGTCCATTTCAAGGTCATCCCCAAGTCCTCATTTGGGTGTGGAGTTGGAGATCACCTCACCCCAGTCTCCACAGGCCCAAAGATGAAAGGGCTTGAAGATAAAGCTTCCTATTTCATACCCAGAGCAGTTCTTTCCACAACATGTGGTGCTTTAAATTGTAAACTACTACCATGGAAAAACCCCATTACATTCATCAAGTAAAACCAGGTCTTCTCCTACAAGACACCTCTTCTGTTTGTCAAACTTTTCTGTCGGTTTATGTCTTAAAATAGGTTTGGCTTTTTGCCCTCTCATCCCCGACTGCAAAGCTAGAGCAGAACCTCAGTTCTCCAATGGTTAAAATTTCTAACCCAAGCTTATTTCCAGCTCTCATAGCTGAGTCATACCCCATTGTCCTTCAACCAGTATTGTCATTACAGCTTACACAGGTTTTCTTACACTGTGGAGATATATAGCAGGAAGAATCTGTGTGCAATAATCAGTCTAGAGAAATATCAGAACAAAACAGCAGAGTGAAACTGTTAAACCAGGTATATTTTAACAGAAGGAGAAAAGGAAATTTCCACTGGATGCCCTACCCTATAACTATTTTCCAGAAAAAGTAAGATTATAAGCAAATATCAGTACTTGGAACCCTTGCTTTCAAAGTGTGTTTGCTAACTATAAGTCTGTTACAGAGAAGGACACAACAAGTGAGAGGAGTACTTGGTGCAAAGCCAGCATTTCCAGCAACATGGTAATAAAGTTAAAATGCTTGCAAAAAAAAAAAAAAAAAAAAAAGAAAAACCAAAAAAACCCAAAAAAACAACAAAAACCAAAATAAATCCAGCCCACAAAACCCTTAAAAACCCTTTTGGAAAATCAGTTCAGTCCAAATGGATTCTATTAGTATCGATAAATAAATAGTGATTTAATGATACTGTTTATTTACTGTCACTGAGATTTTATCTTGGAGCGAAATATGTAAACAAACAACTCCAGCAGTTTTGGAATTAGCTGCAGGACTGGTATTAAAGTTATAATTCCTGTTGATACACGGGACAATCCAGCCAGAAACCTAAATGAAGGTTGAATCACAAGCCATCTGTACTACTATAAACACCCTTGCTCTCTGCAGAAACCCAGTCACAAAAGAATACTTGTTCAATGCTGATTTTCTTTAGAAAAACACATTTATTCATCTCGCTTGTTTTATATTGTTTTAATTATCCCAATAATGTGATCATTCAAAAAAGGCATTCTTGACCGTGAAGAAAACTGCGATAAATTAAAATAGAAATTGTTGTTTCAGAGTCTACTTTGGAAAGCTTCCTTCTTGCCAAGAAGCTGACATCATTTATGACACTGGCAGCTTTGGAGTGTTATACATCAGCCACGACAGTTTCTGTCCTAGTTTAAGAACAAATTCTTAAGTCCTTCTGTCCTAGTTTAAGAACAAATACTGTAATTAATTACTAGGTTTCCAGATTATCAGAAAAAAACCCCAAACCATTAACAAGTCCTCCATACCTGTGTATCTTGGCATGGAGTCTCCAGGAAACAGGCAGTCCCTTTGTTGGCCTGTTTCAGGAGTTAATTGCACTTCTTGTTGAAACTGAAGACCCCAATCTATGTATTTGAAGTGTATTTTAGATAATATTTCTTCCCCATTTTAAGAAGCCCAGCTGTGCTTAGCAGCACTTCAAGCTAACTCAGTTGACTGAACATTAAACCAAACAGATGCTTGTCTTTAAAGACAATGGCTTCCATGCCCAGGTCACAGCGATGGACGAGGAGCTGCTGAAGTAGTTAATGAACACAAGATGTTGACATGACTGTTGGGCTGTTTGTTCAGTTAAACACTGAAGTGTAAGAAAAGCAAACAAGAAGAGAATAGTCGGAGAGAGGCTGTATCTTGGTAAACGTTTACCTGCTGTTGGGGATGGGGAGGTGGTGTGGTGTTGAGTTCAATCTTGGGTATTTGTATCTATTTAATTTTATTATTATTAAGGCTGTTGTAGTTTTCTAATCAATAAGTTTCTCTCCCTTCTTCCCTTTCTCTGCCCCTTTTGGGGACAGTAGAGAGCATCTGTCATTTGTCTAGAGGCTGGCCCAGTCCTAACCCCTGACACCTATTTACACTTTTGGTAGTCGCCATCCTGCATCAAGGAGTTCTGCAACTTGTACATTCTGTGAAGAATTCCCACTAGTTACCGTTTGTTTCTATTACTAAAGTATGATTTTAAGCTTGCTTTTGGTATCGTTTGAAGTCCACGGTTTATGGTGCCAGTGACTGATAAAAATCGGACTGCTTCCCTTCTTATGATGTGCCCTCTGACTTAGAGGTCGGCAGCCAGTGGCTCTTGGTGATGCAGGTGTAGCTTTACAAAACCCCGTGAAGTTAGCCCAGGTTTCCACTAGGAAAACCAAACTGGGATTGCCATTCGACTCTGCTCATACTCTTTCACTCTGATATCAAGGTGTCACCTTAATCTTTCATCAGAGAGAGGATTTTCCAAGACATCTTTTCAAACTGTAGAATCATTTAACAGGCTCGTTAATCAGGTATTGAAACAGCAGCTGCATCTTCTGCATGCAGTGAAGATCTGACATCTCTTTCCGTTAGTTTTAGCCTCAGTTCCTAAACTCTCTGATGCCACCTGCAGCTGCCAGGTCCTGTGCTGATCATAAGGAAGTGGTTCCTTCTTTATTTTGTGGGCGATACTTTAGCCTTTACAAACATACCTGCAGATGATCCCTTTTCTCGTGACAGCTTGAATGAGTCGATGCAAGGTATAATAATTTCCCTGCATCGTCTTGCTCCGTGCCTGGATGAACAAATAACTAACAAAAGCCAAGACATGCTTTTTTAAGTGCAATTTCCTCCATCATTTGGAAAATATACTAGTGTGGCGTGATAGTTTTTATGAGTATGTGTTACCTTTATCCCAGTTTCTGCCAGGGCTTATGAATTGAATGACAGTTGGATTTTTCAGCAGAAATTTAAGAATATACACCCTGCTGTAAATTGCTGAGGCTTGTGCTCCCACTGTATTCTGGCAGCAAAATAGTAATAATAATCATGATGCTTTAGTAATTATTTCTACCGTGATGTGAGAATAGCACTTCTTGCTCTTCTCCTTTTCTCTAGGGGATGATGTAGATATATAATTTTTTCTTTTTCTCATTAACTTATAATTTATTTAATGGGAAAGAAAGATATAATTCACGTTCTTTTGCCGTGCCGGGGTGAGTTCATCAGCACTTGATTCTATTCAGTCAACTTGATAGTGAGTAACACCAACAACTAGTTAATGATAGGCTTAGCTGCTGGGGAGGATAAGGCTCATTAATGCTCAGCTCATGCTGTTGCATTAAAAAAGGACTTCACCTGTACTTTCTGTACCTTTTTGGGGGGGTGTGTAAATTTATAAACACATCAAGCGTCTAAGGTGAGGTGGGAAAAAGCCAGTTTGCTATTGATGAGGGTGGCTACAAATAGTTCTTTAACCTATTTTCTTCTGTTTCTTCCTTTTCAGTCTGAGGAATCCCTTTTCTATCTCCAGTCAGCCAAAGGATGAGGCAGAGAAGTGAGAGTGCAAGTGATGCATTTCTTCCAAGAATTCTTTTTAAGAACTTCTTTTCTTAAGGTGGGCTTGACCTTTCTGAACTGAAAGCAGGGTGTACGATCAAAAGAAACCATCACATGGGGAAGGAAATAGTCTTGCTGAATGCTACAACTTTAGGAATACATGCTTAAAAAGAGATTTTATTGATTTTTTTTTTTTTTTTCTTCAGAATTATCACAATCTCACTGAGTTCCCTTTCAAGCTGCAGGTATCCCATGGACAGTAAGTGTTTTCTGTCTCCACTTCTTTGGCTTTAAAAAGGGGAAAGTTTAAGTAAGTTTAAATGTTCTAAGGTCTAAGAACCTGACCTGCAAGATGCTACGAGAAGACATAGAATGCTTGTCTTTGCAGTACAATCTGTGTCAGCTTAGATCATGTTTTTGAATTGCAGTTACCCTTGATGGAACCAAGTTTTGGTTTAGAAAAACACAAATCATTTTGGGGTAGAGTGCAGGAACATGTGGTGTTTGAAAGCAGTCAAGTTCTCTGATACTTATCAAGAGCAACAGTTTCTTGGAGAGAAACATGACCAATTAAAGTTCTGCTCTGCCTGCCAGGAAGGGTTCAGCTCTTCCAAAGAGGAGCACAAGTTCAGAAGGAATCACTGATGAGCTGAGGGAAACGGCCGCGGTTAGTTAATGTAGTTAAGTATTAACCAGAATAATCTCAATGCGATGACGATACCGCTAAATTATTTCCAAACCAGCATTTTAATGAAATTCCCTCCAGCAAAAGACTTACCGTTTTAGAATCTTGCCACATGTAGGATAAGGATGGTGAAGAAGAAAGGAGGGATAGGCGAGGGATTTTCTCGGTTAGAGTCTTAGTTCATTAGTGACACAGTTTGTACCAACGTGCATAATGATTCCAGGGCAGTGTGCTAAAGATACCTGGTTTCCAAAAATCTCTCCTTGGAAGGACCAATGTGTAGCTCAGCATTTTGTACACTCGGGCCACTAGACTTCCATCTGAGGGCTCTTTTTATTTTTTTGTTTTGTTTCATCTAAACCATGTATCTAATGCACAAAAGACTTACCCTACCCTGGGCAAGTATTTTTCTTTTATTCTCTATTTTGCTGCTGCCCATCTCACTCTCCATTCTTGTCAGCTAAGAATAATCC